>JABCKU010008261.1:0-31990 GCA_018221655.1 Myochromella boudieri
GGGTTATTACCTCCACAAGCTACTCCATCACCTCAGCCACATTTTATCAATATTCCAGAATCAAGCAGAGACCAACAAATGCCTACACATACAAGAGGGACCAAGAAAAAGCAGACTGGTGATCAGACACCTTTGCAAAATTCATCTAACAATAAACAAAAAAAACTAGGATATGTTGAAAATGCTTCCTAGAAGGTTGCCCAGGGCATGGTGGGAAAAGGTTTTGTATAAATGCATGTGCTGATTGTGGCAATAGGCAATGCAATGGGCAGGCTAGTCATTATGAAGGACAGAATTGTGAGATGAAAGAAAGGGAAAAGGCTGGAATTTAAATAAATGGATATGAATTTGTAGTTTAATTAAAATGAAAATATATCATATACTCAACTTTACCATTCAGTTCCTCCACTATTCAGTACTGAAAAGCAGAAAGAGTATTGCTGGAAGTATAGATTAATACCTTGCCAATATCTTATCAATATCTTATCTAGATCTTCCTCTTTTCCTCTTTTTTCTCTTTCCTTTTTGGGTTATTTTTAATTAATTAATAATCACCCACAAACATGAGTACCAGGCCATATTCCGTGTGTCACATTCCCATCACCCTTGGCCTCTGTCGAAGTGTGTACTAAACACCGCGAAACAGACGGTTCAGTATCCATCTTCCCATCGAAGCTGAGGTAACAAACGTTGCAGCCGACATTCTGATCTTCGGAATTTGTCTTCGATTCCGCCGCAGTTACACATATTGTCCTTGAGTTGATTGGCAATTCTCCCTGGAACGGATTCTCGTCGGCTTCTCGTAAGTCTCCTTCTTCACACCTAAGCTCATGTTTTTGTTAAGCAATAAGTCTTCCAACTTTCCTTACTGCCGTTCATACGCGGCTGTGGAGGGAACGAGGGCGAAGATACATATGGACCGTATCAGTCCCCCAGTATCCGCAGTGTTTTCCTTATTTTTAGATCCGGTTTGCCGTCGCCGTCCAATGCCCAAATACAGTTATGCGGCGAATGTGGCGCTGTATTTCGGGGTACACAGATAAACGGTATGCAGGGGACCCGAACTTTCAGCGCTAATACAAACATTGGCAAAGAGATGCTGCTGGGAAAACGCGTGGAACATCGAAAAGACGGAAGAACACTGACAAGGAGTATGCCTATCGCCCTGTAGCTCGTCAAAGATCACTTCAAGGATTCTTGAGGCAGGGAATCCATACTTTGAGGGCGAGATATTGGAATCAGTTCAATCTCTGCATCAGTCACAAAATCGGATAAGACAATCCAGTGTCACAGTCACTTCCAAAGGTTTCAACCAACCTGAACTTGCTCCTCGTCGCAAAGGCACTTCACACGGCGTCAAAGCAGGCACACCCTTCTCCAAAAATCTGAGATAGACGAAAGAATTATCAACAGATTGAGCATTCATGCAGAAACTGCTACAAATACTCGATAAAGGTAAGCATTTACAATGTGATATATTCCTTTTCCACTCCTATCAATATTATATCTGGTCAGGGGAGCTGGGGACTGTACGTGCAGCAATTAAGTAGCTGGCATAAATATCCAAGCCCCATTCCCAAAATCCGTAGCCAAGCGGCAAGAATATAGCCTAAAAGGCCGTAAAAAGACCAAGCACAGAGAACTCTCCCACTTATCCTGGCGGTAGCGATCCCAATCCAAAAGTAAACGCCACCCCACTCCCAGGCACGCTCATACGTCTCCTCCTCTCCGCTAACGTAACCATTCCTCTATCATCCCTTCTCCCCTCCCCAACTACAGCACCTCTCCCCTCCGCAACCCCAACTCGCACCACCGGACCTTCGTCATCCCCCCTCAGGACCAACGCCCTCTTCGTACTCCCCGGTTCCAAGACCTGTGACGGACCTCGTTTAACAGCGGGCCTCATCGACCTCATACCCTCGCCACCCTCGCTCACAGAAGCGCTCAAGGGCAACGGAACACCACCCCTCTCCCCCTCTCTTACCGCTCCAGGGTGCTGCAGTGTCGGGGACACGCTCCCACTTCCAAGTAACGGCTGCCCCCCAAACACATTCGCTAATGACGAGGAAGACGCCGCACTCCCCGGCCTACTGATACTGTGCGTAGCAGGCGGCACCATCAACACCGAGCCTCCCCTCCCCACTCCAGTAGAAGGAGGACTACCAGCACTAGTGGTAGCTGTGGCGGCGGCAGGAACAGTTCCCCTTCTCGCCCTAGGCCCCAACTTCAGATTCATCACCGGTGCCCGATCCAGTACCGCTAACTTATACTCCGTCGGTGCTTGTCCCGCCCCTGCACCCTGTCCTTGTCCCTGCTCATGATGTGCTCCCCCTTCTCCCCTCGAGAGCGCCAATAGGCCAGAAATGCCCTGCTGATGCTGCTGGGAAGGCATCCCCGATCCAGGATGCGATATCCAGCGATCCACGGCGGCGGTAGGTGGACTCGGGAGGGAGGCCACTCGTTGACGTCTGTATCCGCCGCCATTGGTAGGGCCAGGACCAGTGCCGGAGGGTGTGGTGATGAATTGCTGCCACAGGGCCTCCGTGGGCGTGTCGATGACCACGGTACTACCATTGTTGTTGTTGTTGTTGTTACGGGTGGAATCGGGGACACCCTTGGTGTACTGAAGCTCAGACCCAGATGCTGGCATTGGCGTGGCATTGACATCGTCCATGGGCGAATGCGAGGAGAAGAACGGCCCGGTACCACCACCACCCGGAAGTTCGAGGGAGAGTTGACCGAAAGCCGCGTGGAATTCCGATGTGGACATCATGGGCGGGACGTCCGACGAGGGGTTCTCGTCTTGTGTAGAATATGTCGATGAGTGCCTTGAGTGGCGAGAGGAGGAACGGGAGGACGCCCCAGGTGAAGTGGGGGGTGGCTGACGGTGCTGGTGATACTACATGGATGATGAGTACGATGATGTGAGCTGAGTAGAAACGGAACGCGTACGGAACTAGGTAATCCCTGCATCCTTTGACTTTGAGCCGTATTCACCATACTTTCGAGGCTCTGCCTCCTATGCATGTATCTCTGGAAGTCGCTGGCGCTAGTAATAGGCGCCTGAGGCGGCTGGGACATGAAAGACGACAGCGGTAGCGAATGTTTCTCTAAAACCCCATGTCGTCAATTGAAACGTGTACTATATCAGAATAGAGGGCATACCATCCGTCAGTGATCCTATTCCACCTCTTTCACTGTACCCCGGAACCGAACTCGACCTCGGGTGCTGTTGTTGTTGTTGTTGTTGAGCAGCGGAGTCCCATGTCCACGGTGGGGGAGAGCGAGCAGGTTGAGTATTCATAATATTGGGTGCAGCATACAATGCTTGTTCTTGCCTCAGCACTTCTGCATCCTGTCGAAAACGGCTAGTGAAATCCGCCGTATCTTTGGGCATACTTAAGGCCGGCGAGGAAGGTGGCGGCTGTTGAGGGTAGAGAGGTTGGAATGCAAACGAGTCCGAGGCATAGAGAGCCTCGCCCATCGTTGAGGGAACATGATGTTGAGACGAGGTTGTATGTCCAGGTGGCAAGGATAATGTGGGATTGACGATGAAGTTATCGTTGGTGTAAAACCTGGAGTGAGATAGCGCAGTGGTGGGGAGGCGAGAGCTAGGGGACGAAGAATGGGATGAGGAATGCACCGTTACGGGTAGATTGTGACCAGGGCCAATCGGTGCAGTCTGGCGGTGAAACTTGATGAACGTGCATTTTTGTTTGCGTTTGATGCATTGTGCTGGAAGTGGTGAAAGTGTTAGTTCGGCTTCAGAAGAAGTAGACGAAGAAAGAAAAAGCGATGGCGTGGAAGTGCGAATGGAAGGGCATAGATAACGTTGTGAACGAAGCAAGCATCGGAAGGTATGGTTTGGGGAACGGAGACAGGTACAGCGAGGAAAAGAGAATATATCAAACAGAGCGAGAAAAAAAATGCAGAGGGGAAAAGGGAAAAGGATGAAACGAGGTGAGAGACATACCACAAGGATTACTGCCATCGCAAGGCAGGCTATTCTCTACACAAAAATCACACGCCTGCTTACTCGTTGTCGCCCTAGATGCACTCGCTGAACCCTTTCTCCTTGTTCCCGATGGCGGCAACGGTTGTTCATTTGAATGGCATTTGTTAACGTGTCTCGAAAGAAGATCACTATAATCAATTGAATCACTTCATTTTCATAAAGCAAACAACGTTATGACTCACCTTCTAGCAAACTGATCACCGCAATACTGGCACCTATAAGGTCGGTCGCCAGTGTCTGTGGGATGGAGAGCGAGGTTAGACTTGTGTGGAGATGCTAGACAAAGATCGGCGCTCTAGTGGAGCAATTACATGAACTTCCCCACCTCGCTCCTGAAACAATCCAATAAAAGTTCAAATACTCACGCGATCTCATATGTCGGGCAACATGTTGTGGCCGTGTAAACGTCGAACCGCACACTGTGCACTTATGTTCTCCAGCCATGATAGTCGTGGTGGGTTGCAGAAAGATGACGAACGAGCTCGAATTGGGAGGTCCTATTATGGCCACAAGACGGGGAAAATACTACGTCACAGATTTCTCACGCCTCATGACAACGGCATTCCCCGTCAATCGTTTTCCCCATCAATCACTTTCCTTTCCGAACGTGGGCCATTTCTTTCCACATCGCCCAGCTGCGGTTCAAGCCTATAGCCTGCGAGGAGAGATTTCAATTTTCTGCAGCCAGTGTTTGGAAAGTACAAGTAAGTACGCGATTGCAGTAACTGTGTCGTGTGACCAGTGACGTAGTGACACCTTTATCTCGATTTTAAGGGAGATCAAATATATAAACCAAATCGCTGACGTCATGACATAAGTTTGACCTGTGCTAATCCAAAAAAGGCTCGCCTCTTCATAATATCTCGTGCAGCTTGAAATTCGAGCCAGGGATATCATGATCTTCATGTTCATCGATGATTGAAGAAGCACAGCAAATATGAAAACCTCGTCATGTTATGCATCACACGTCGACGGGACACAAGGAGCCCGAGATGATCATGATGATTATTGCTCTTCGCCAAAGTCTTGGTTCTTTCAGTTGGCTGCCCACCGTTACTGGACCAACTTATACTGGACCAACTTAGCCCCATGGAAGATGAAAACGAAGAAAAGATAGATCCGGGGGAGAAATCTGGGAGATGTACAAGGACACGTATATTAGTAGGTATACATGGTAGGTTTAAAGAACACCTCTCTGCATTGCGGTATGCTTAAATGTGAGCAGACAGAAGCGGGTTAGATAAATGCGACGATCCTTTGAATATGCAAACCCGCATACAAACTTGCATCACCTGCCAACAACGAATAGATTGAAAGTAACCATTCCATCGATCTCCCTGCCTTCAGAATCACAGCATCACGACACCAGAAATAGCGTGACTCCCATTCGCCCGTCAACCCCCATCAGCAGGAAGATAATGAAATACATACCCCGGAGATGACATGTGTCGCCAAACTCTAAACCAACTCAACATACCGTGAGCCAATAGGGACGAATACAGGTAAGTGAATGCCCCTAGCGTGCGCATAGCTCACTGAAATGCCCACAAATTCTCAGTAAGTGAACAGTGTCGAGAGAACTAAACGCCATAGGGTGCCAATGCTCCATAGAAACAAACGTCCCGAAGTCCAGTGGAGACGAGTGTGGGTGGCCGCGCGTCATATAGTACCGCATACGGGGAACTACGCGGTGGGTGGAGACTACAGAGGTCACGATCCCTGAGATACCAAGGGAAGGTATGGTTTCTTTTGGCCTGGTGTTCTTAATCATCTGACTCTGTTTTTAGAAACGATATATACGCAACGGATGTGAAGGAGATATATATTTCCGTAGGTGGAGCCTGGAAGAGCACGCTGGAGTGCGGTTTTATCGAGAACTATGACTTGGTTGAGCCTTCTGTGGAGAATGAGCACACCTTGCGCCAATGGTGGGTGACATACAGGAGTATCCACAAAATATTTACTTACTTCCTGTCCGCGGTTTAATTTTATTGCGGAATAATGAGGCGCAGGGAGCAGCCGCAAGCAAAAACCGGTATTATTGCCAAAGAGGTTTGTTAGCCATAGGGCTCCGAACCCGAGCCTAAATTCTAAAACGCGTCAAATGGTTGTTTACAAGATAGTTGACGATTCAGAATTTAGCGAAAACCGTAGAAACATTGAAAGAACAGTGCTTCTTGAAATATTGCCAGCTGACGAGCTAGATGTTCCTTCCTTCAGCGAAGAGGCAAGCAGCAGAAGTTATAAATCGCTTATGAAAGATGTGCCATGCGGAGCGAGAGGTGTACTCGAGTACAGTATTGTGATGAAACTTGGCTGAAACGACTCGGAGACTTGGAATGTCGAGAGCGGGCAAATCTCGGAGTAGATTAGTCAGCATCAACTCACGGGATCTTTGAATAATTTTTCCTTACCACTGGCCTGGTGATTCGTATGATGGGGAATGACCCAAACTTCAATACACTTCTGACCTCTTTGTTGATTTCGTTCCCGGAGGGTACCGGCTCCTGCTAAAACGTCGTTGGAAGGATCAGACTTTGAAGCCAGCGGTGTTGAAGTGACTCATCAAAGGGTGTCCGAGTTATGACAGGTATATTTCTATGATTCTTGTTGTATAAGTTGTATTCGGTGACTCTAATGTCCCTTCTTCCTCGCTCTCAGCATCCCGTAGTCTACGGTCGTTAAATCGTCGGCCCTTTTAGCGCGGTACTAAGGATAACCAGAGGAAACGTAGTCGTTTACCCTCCTTGCCGCACGCAACGATCGAGGGTATTCCTAATATAGGATCTTCCTCACACTCAAAACAGTCTAGTTTTTGCCGAGCCCGAATCCCGACGATGCCACTAAAAGTCGTTTCCCAGTTTTATTGACGCCGTGCGCCTTCTTTTACCTCATCCACACTCCTTTTATAACCTTCTGCTGATCCAGGTTGTTCGTTTTCCCATCCACGTCAACCGTGGAGTCTTGCAGAACTAACCACACAAGTCACATGGCATGTCTAACCTCCGGGGCTTTCGTAATCCCGGCAGTGGTAGCGTTACTGTCAGAGCCAGTTTCTCATGCTAAGCGCCTGTAAAGTGTCAAGTTTCCGGGTATGCGAATATCCGGGGCAAGAGAGCGCCGTGCTGAGGGCGGCTGGAGTATCCGAATCGTTTGTTGGTACTTTGGGGTAATGTGGCATTGACGCACAGTGGCGCAATCGTACATCCCATGCAGGTACCGAAGTGAGATAACATCCTCGCATTAATGTAACTCTGTGTGCCTGCGGCCCGCCATTGCGACTATCACCGCATTTCCCACCCAACGTGCTAAAGTCAAGGAAGCGTACACGACGGACCCTGTAAGGTTACATTCTTCGGTTCTGCTTGATCGTCACTTCAAATAGCTGGAATTTAGCGGCCGGCTGATCCGTAAGTTCTAGCACATGGCCCTCACACCTTCTTTCTCTGAAAACCTCTATGGTAGAGTCATTCCGTTTTAAACGCCCCATCTTGCCACTCCGAACGGATAGGCGTCGATCGTGACTATTCAAACCCCGGAAGTATCAAACAGTTATCGCCAGTACTATGTCCGTCCCCGGTCGCAAGAGCAACCAATGTTACAAGTTTGGTTGGTCCCTGTTTCGCTTTTGACTCCACAGACTTATAATAGAGGCAGGCTCTGTGCTCGATAGAAATTTCCATCGATGTTCGTAGATCAACCCCCAGAGATTCTCCACTGTATCCTCTCTCTCCTGGATTTGCCTGATCTTCTCAAACTTGAACGAGTACACTCCTCTTTCCGCCTGTTCCTGAGGACATCGCAACTTCTTCAATACCGTATCCTGCTACAGTCATGCGGCATGGAGGACAATCCTTACAGCGTCATGCCCAACTGGGAGCGATTTGAGAGGCTTAGGAAACGAGAAGCTGGATGGTCAAAAGGCCAACTTGACTTTCGGAAACGTGTTGGGGCGGCTAGACCTTTCGAACCAGGAAGATTCATGCCGATGTTAAAGGATGGGGTTTTCATGCAGCCTTCCGTGGCTCCCGACGCTCTAGATTACTGTACCCTTTCGAATACCCCCGGAGCGGAAGTGCAGTGGTCCACGATAGAGATGCAAGGCAAAAATGTGTTGGGTACATGTGCCGACGCCCGCCATTATGATGTGCTCGTTATCGCGACTTGGTATGGTAACAGAATTTGTATTTACCAATGCACATCTAATCACCCTCTAGTCGACCATCTGTAAGCAACACTATTGAAGCACAAATCTTACAGTTCTCAACTCGCGAGCCCCATCCTCTCGCCCACGAATACAACCTACTGTTGGGCGAATTTCCTGGAGCGAGCGTCAACGTTGAAGTTTGGGGAACGTATCTTGTTGCTGTAATCACTTGCTCAAATCCCTCCCGTGGTGGCGTTGTTCTTGTTTTCAACTGGTGTACTGGTGCACTCCATTTGGTATGTGGTATACCCTACGTTTTCCAGTCCTATTAATCGAGACACCATCCCATGTAGGAAATGAAGAACCCACGTAATACCTACTGGGGCGTTGTTTTTATCACACCCTCAACGTTTCTCTTACCCAATACGCAACTACATCAACTTGACGTATTTACGATTCCACCAGCTCCCGTGCATGAAAACTCGGGAATCAGAACACCGGAGGATAGTGTCGACATGGCCTTAGGCCTCCCACCCGTCTCATACACAAGTAAAATGGAAGGTATCACTTGTCAAGTCGCACCTGGCACTTCATCGCCTCACGGTACTCGTTGTTCGCCCCGACCTTTCCATGCATCATGGAGCGAAGCCATCATCGAAATAAACATCCGTCTGCGAGGCTTTCACATGCCTCCAACATCAATGTCTATGTTTGTGCATCGTTCCACGCTACAAGCAATTTCGCAGACGTCCACTAGCAGCACAACACCTCTGGATACGTGGGGCCAAAATTCGCGCAGTTTCTGTCCTTGGAATCAATGGGGTCCGCAGTTAACGCGTTGCATCCGTACCAAAACTGGCATGACCGTCGCACTGGAGGGTCAGCGATGTATGGTACTCACAGGAAGTGACATCAATTCAGATAGGAAGGGACGCTTAGAAGTATTTGATTTCAACCCATACACGGTGAGAAGACTACGCGGTGCGTATTCCGGCTTTCAAGACGTAGGAGGCGTTGCAAAGCTGTGCAAAAAGCAGAGAAAGGAACCTGTTGTTGTTGAGTCTGGGGCCTTACACCTAGACGCATTCAGAGCTCCTATACATAGTGAGCTGCCATATGTGCAAATCACGCTAAACGAGGGACCATTTGACTTCAGTCACATTCTTATGGATGAAGATGGGGTTTTGGGGTTGAAGGTGAGCTCTTTTGGTTCAAATATAATCCATTCCTATGGCCGATTTACTTTCACCTGACTCTAGCTTGGAACACATCAACTTAACATCCTCAGTTTTAGCGACTCAGATGGATGATATTTCCTACACACCCGTTTAAACAGCAGCAGTTCCGTGCGAGCGTGCTTATTATACAGTAATACATAATCGATCATCACAAGAAAATGCTCTCAGTCTGAAATTGGCCGTGAAAAGATACAGGTCGTTGACAGTTTCTCTTGTTTGGCAATCCTTCTGAGATGTCAAGGCTATGCAAGCTGTAGTACATCTGCAGGGCTTGAGTCACGTATCGGTGCCCATTACAATCTCTTCTCATTAAGTCATTTTCAACGGACAAAATATTCTTGATTTGAGGTTACAGACTCAAATCGGGGCTTTCTATACCGACCGTCAGGAATTGGTAATGGCTATACAACTATAGAGCTGAGTAGCACATAGTACGAACATTCCCTGGGAGGGACGTCACAAGATGATCAAACTTGTAATATGCGTTCCCCAAGCCATGCTCACCTTTCACCTCCATTCCACCACTCCATCACCCTAAGCCTCAGCCTGCACCAATGTGTCCATTACCACCCAAGCTCTCCTCGCTAAAGAGGCTAGCTCCCTGGGTATATGCACGATGTGTCACAATCCACACACCCCATCCTCTATATTCGGCCATTTAGTTACAGGTCCGTGGCTGCCAAGCCGCTCCACTGCGGTCGCAGATATAGTATCTTCAGGCTCGGCTTCTGGAGGACAGGTGGTCAACGTTACGCTGGCAGTCAGTTGGGAGGTACATACCTTTGCCGCTTCCGCTTACAGCGCTAGTGCTCCTGCCACTGGGGAATGAACAGGGCTAGTCGCCATCATCACATCCCACACCGAGCCCATCTAACCACTTCTTTCCGTCTCTTCCCGTTTTGCACGTGTCCTTTGTCATCTTCGCCGCGTTCGCCGCTCTTCCGGCCACGGGGGGCCCAACCAGCCGGAATGTAGGCAGGGAAGAGGAATGAAGGTGAGCCCACCTCCCTCGAGTCATGCCCTCGATGGTCTCAGTGTATCCTTATATCCGCTCCATCCTTAGATCATCGGTACTTAAGGTAACTCTGCAGTAGGAGCGGATGGTTCGGACAACGGCGCTAGGGGCCATCGAACAGCGTAGACGCATCGGCTCCTGTCGCAGCCATGCACTTGGCAATGTGAGGGATCACAGTGTTTTCACTGGCGAGGACGAGGATGCCCGAGGCGCGTTTCGGTAAGGGCGAGAAGCGAGGCCTGGGCGAGGAAATAATGAGTGTAAGCATGAATAGAACAGAGGAGGGGCGGGAACTGGAAAAATCGAGAATCGAGGGATGAAACACACGAGTGAATCACTTAGCACGAAGGAAAATTTGCTGTGAAAGAGTACGCGGGATAACAAGAGCTACGAGAGGCCTTCCCAAATCCCAGTGAGGGTGGGGATGCCACGTTATCAGGCGTGTATCATGCTGATGATGAAATTGGGCACCCGGGGTAGGGAAAGGAACAAAAGGAAAGGAGGTGAAGAAGAGACTTACACTATTGTACCCTTGAAGCCAACTTGTCGCCCAAATTGATGTGTGCCTTAGCTCCTGGAGCATCTTGTATTCGACGAACTTTTCGATGAGAGGACGCAGAGCTCAGACACGGCAGGAGCAAATAGATCCATATACAGGGATGTGACTTCGCGAGTTTTCAATCAGCAACGAAGAATGAGGAGAGGTAGGGTCAAGTACTTACTCATCTCCGATCACATTCTTTGTTCAAGAACAATGACTCGAGCAGAGTCTGGCGACGGGAGGGCGGATCGTATCATGTAGTAGGGTCATCTGCAGTGCAGAGAGAGGAGGTCAGAGCGCACACGCCTGCAATACTTGAGCGACAGTATGTCAGCGTGTAGAGAGGCGGCTGATACCTTGGGATGCGCCATGCATCCCCACCAGCATCTGACGCTTCCAAATCAACAACTGTTTATTGCGGGCCAGATAGAGATGTGGTGTGTTAGCCAGGAACTTGGACTGGTAGGCCATGGCACAACTTAGACGACGTACTGGGGACGGTTAAGGATTACTTACTAATAGTTCAGGACCATGTGGGGCATACTGGCCACCACGAGTATAAACAGTCACGGTTAGATATTTTCTAACGAGGAATAGAAGTCTAAGCGATGGATGAGAGCATGGATGCAAGTCGAGTGCGACATTGGAGTAGACAATGTCGTGGTCAATGGTGCTAGGCAAAAGAAGGCAAAAGAAAATCAACGCGAATTTTGATGAAATATTACCTAAGCCGCCGAGCCAGTCAATACGCCTTTCGTGCATACTTAAATGCGGCAATATTTCCAAGTCAACCTCCTTTCATTCAATTTTTGTGCATCCTAATCACCGCGAACCACTTAGGACGGCGAAAAAATTCCGCCATACATTTGGTTAGTCATTTTTTATATAAAAGAAGATTCACCAAAACATACATGGTTTACAGTCGATTTACACATACGACATCTCGTCCAAATTACCCCTTTTGATGGTCATGCTAAATATTGGCTGCGATGGCTAAAAACCGCGGTTGAACGCGGGAATTTACGCCGACCCAGTTCTGGTGGTTACTACCCTTCTTAATGCCACATGGGTTGACGTATGAAGGATTACGATCATCATGATGGACAGATATCGAGAGGGAGTATCTGTCAGCCGTCAACACTTGCTGCCTTACATCCCGTATAGGTTCTTGCCTCGTCCCATCATGCCCACGGTTCCGCAAGAGATTATTGACTTGATTATCGATAGACTACCCAACCACACTCCCACACTTCGCAAATTTTGTCGTGTCTCTTCCGCTTTCCATGCTTCGTGTAATCGTCGCCTCTTCTCAAGGATCATCCTCGAAAAACGCCTTTCTGGTGCTCTGGACGAACTTTTGTCCTCTACTCCAAAACTTGTGTCCCACATACGACGCGTGCACCTCTACACAGATGAATTTACCTACGTCGAAACCCACCTGGCATCTATCTTTCGCCGGATAGCAAATGCTAGTATGCTCGAGGCCCTACAGGTCTCCCAAGTGGCGTTTTCACCACGTGAGCTCCCACCTCTGAACATTAGCATCCTGGCGGGTGTTCTCGCCCTGCCATGCCTCTACACTTTACACCTCTGCAACTATCCACCTTGTATCTTCCCCATCACGGCCCTGATGAACATGCCATCTTTGCGCCATCTCACCATCGAAGGGAAATCGTGGCAGTGTATAACTGGGGAGTGTGAGATGGCTGGTGAAGACGATCATACAGTGCCAGTACACCAAGAAAGTACAGTTTTGGGTGCGCCCTATTCGAACCTCCATTCACTATCCATCCGTGGACCTCACTGGGCACATACTGTGTGCGCGTTATGGCCCCGTCTCCAACAGCTCCAAGCCCTACGAATATGTATCCACCGATATGCAGAAATTCCGGTATTCCTTGATTTATTGAAATCATGTTCACAAGCTCTTCAATCGTTGCGCTTTGATCATGGTCACGGAGTGCCCTGTATGTGTATTACTCACTTCTTCATGTCCCTCCCTGACCACGCAGGCGCAGTGCTATCCAGATCTGAGCTGGAAGGGCGCCTCGTGCACATTCCAACCCGTGTCCGTTTCCTTTCGCTGAGACTGTCTCGTATGGACGCCGCCGCTCAAAACCTGCAATTCCTCTGCCAGAATCGCATGCCTAGAAAACTTATCCATTTTGCAATCGTTGTCGATATGGAAGGAGATCCAGCGGACATCACCATGGATATGCTTGACGAAAGTATCGCGAGGCTGGCCCACACATTGTTTAATCAAAGGAAATACCGAGAGTTTATAGGTTTTCACTTGATTCTTGACTTGCCATATGACGTAAATGTGGACCGGTCGGCACTATGTGATCTCTTTCCTCTTGTTATGAGAAGTGGATTAGTTAACGTCATGACCGGCCTCCATTCAGTGGATTCTATGCTTGACGATCTAGAAAACCTTTGTCGACATACCCATTGATAATCTAATGTAATACATTCTATTCCTTTCTTGTAGGAGCAGTTCGAATAAGATGCAACGTGGCTGTATATGATAAATTTGATTTGACACTTGTGAATATGTTGCTCCCTTCATCGCGCTACTTTTTATAGAACCAGGAATGCTCAGTATCTTCACTACTTGTATTTCCTGGAAGATTGACGTCCGAATCGGAGGATTCACAGTACTTTCATCTAAACGGGTGGCTCCGGAGCCTGATTTAAGAGGAAGTGTGAATGACATGCACATCGATGTATTCGGTGTCCTGGTCCCTTGCTTTCTTGGCCCGAATTTGAATCAGATTAAACGCGATCCCTGTTATCTCAATCTCCTGAAGGACAAAAACAAGGATGTCAGAAAATGGATGTAACAAAGTGAGGAAGCTCGTACGGCTGCTGTAGTAATATAGATAGAATTGCTTCCCGATTGTTGAGTGACAAACACGATCACCGAGATCACGGTGTACATCAGCCCAGACTCGATGATAAGGCGCATAACGCTTTCTAACCGACTGTGGCGGTGGAATGCAGCAAAAGGTGTGAGTTGGTATGCCTTTACCGTATCGCGAAGGGTCCGCCATATTCGAAAGGCGATGTAACCTAGAATCTCCATCAGAAACGTATACACTTGTGGTCAATTGCGAGTGCGAACCGGTGGCATAGATATTGAGGATAATTGTGGCGGACCAGAACCCAACGTAGGCATGAGATAAATTCCCTCTAATGACCCTCGATCCAACGGTAAGTACGCCTTGTAAGTACATCGCGTAGCATGTAACGCCGATCTGGCCCAACCACATGAGATCAGGAAACGCGGCCACCTTATAGGACTTATCATACACAACCCAGCATCGATATATCTAAAGTGAGAATCGGTTGGTCGTAAAAATAGTTAATTCAGATTGATATGCGTACGAGCACGGCATCAGCCGTCATTGTTTGCAAGTGCACAATCAGCGGCTGTACTCATATCAACAAAACTCATTCCACCGATAACACTGCAAGAACAGACCCACCTTGGCAATATTGATCCAATCTTCTCCGAGTTGTTTGATCGCCCCATCTCCTCCAAGCTCGACTGGGTTGTATACCAGGCCCTGCAATATCCGAACGAGCCCCAATGCGAGGTTGAAAGTCGAAAATATGAACATGGCATTGACGACAGTGAACATCATCGCATTTTTTGTTATCCGACCTCCCCATGTCGGCTGTGGGCTAGAAAGTATACACTTCAGAGCAGCAGCAAAAGTGACGAGATATAATCCATGGAACAAGGCTTGAACGAAGAGACCAATAACTTGGGCTGCGTCGCTAGGAAACATGGTATCGGGTATGGTTACGATGCTGGTACGCTGAAGGAACAAGCGAAGCTTGATCGATTACTATCAGCATAGATATGGAAGCATATGGACTGACTTTGGCAGTGGTAATCTACTTCTCTTCGCAGTGGTCTTGATGAAGATTGTGTCAAGCACGAGGCCAACGCTAAATATGAGCTTGGGGTTGAAAACCGAACAGGTGAAACGGGGGCTAACTGAACTTGGAACAGTAGCAGCTCCGCTGATGGCAACTGTTTGAGACTTCTGAGGTTCGAATGTCAGGATCGATCCCTAGATGTGCGGGATGGCATGGTGGGGCGTTCTAAACGGAAGGACAGCCATTGAAGAGTATCAGGATATGTAGGATGGAAATAAAACACGAGAGCCATTTCCTAGCATTCGCAGATCAGCCAGCTGATCAGAGTGATCAGATTTCTAGCCCGTTCCAGTTAAAGTGACGACGAGGTGGAACCGAAGAATGTACCCCTACAAGGTCCGTCGTACGCGCATTCTCGACCTCAGTGGTTTGGGGGAGGAACCGGTTATATTCGCAATGACGAGGCATAGAAACATAGATATACGTCACTCAAAGCATACAAACGACGGATCACCTACCTCTCCTCCATTATGCGACGTACGATCGCGCCACTGTGCCACTGTGCCACATTGCCCACAGTAGCAGCAAAACTAATCGGATGTAACAATCGCCCCATCGCGGTGCTTTGCAGTTCCCGTGTATTTGCACATTGAGATACTTAATATTTTATGGGCTTTTAGTATCAAATACTAACTTTGACAACGGTGCTATGCTTACAGGGTTACAGAAGTACCGGAAGCTGGACATGCCCTGTGGTGTGTATGGTTGTACAAGGCCCCACGGTTGGCGTAGATGAAAAGACTCGTAAACGTGTATGAGGTGTGTACGGGGTATGACCTTGCTTCTAGTACCGCGCAAGAATAAGCGAGCCGACGTTTCAAAGGCTGTGCATCTCGATATCACCGACTGAAAGCAAAGAAGAGGCATTGAAACCATTGAGAATGATGTATACAACAAGCATAATAGAAATATACCTTACAAAACTCGAACACCCTTAGATGAGGCACTTCAGCGACATTAACAGACTACACATCTTGAGAGTTGAAAGGCTCCTACGATGTTTTAGCAGCACTGTATGTCGTCTAGGGATATAGTTGGGATATAGTCAACAAAGGGAATGAGTGTGGCGGAGTCCGAAGTTTTCAATGTCAAAGCCGGCTTGTACCGAACCTACAAAAATGCGTCCGTCAAGGTTCATCAGCAGCAAGTCTTGGTCACGATCTTCCTGAGCTCGAGGTTGTATATTCTTCGCCACTTTTTGTTAACACCCTCCAGCTCTCGGCTTAGTTTCTACACGGATATTTTCAACTCCACATCATCCTTGCTGTCTGGACGCAGTCTCATCCCAACATCATGGTCCCTTGACAACGAGCAAGACACTCACCCAGGCTTGTTGCGTTCCAGTTTCTTCATTCTCAACAGCCACCTTCTTCCTAGCTGCTGCTAAGCATTCCCCGGGACACAATATATTTTACTGGCCATTTCCGACAGGGGGTGGAGGTGCTGAGTTAAGCATTATATGCGGCATACCATATGATGCATGCTCCACCTGCTCGCTTTAATGCTTTCCCCTACCATGGGCATGGGATATCACGGCTTAACAGCAGCAACATCAACACTCAAGATTGGATTCAATGCCATATTACAGTGAAGGAGCTCGCTGACGACTAGTACGTCCTCCGTTTTTATGTTACACGTATTTTCTGATGGTAAAGGACATTAGAGAAGGACTCCCCTACCGCTGTTGTATTTGATACCCAGCCGTTCAGATGCCTATCACTAGCACCAATGATATACGCATAGGAGGCTGAGTCGCGAGAGTATGGTGGGTACGGTTTCCGCTCATACCCTATTCACATTCATGATGGCCATACGCTCCTTCTGGCACAAACTCGCCATTAAAGTCAAGTTCATCCAATGCCTCGTGATGTGTAGTGTCTGGTTGCAAAACAAACAAATTGGTAAGATGTATCGCTCATTGTCAAGGATTAAATCATCGCACCAAGGCTGAGACCGTTATTGACACCACCCATATAGTAATATCCGCCATACCCATTCTCTGATGGCCCACCTAACAGGTCTCTTCCAATCGGCAATTCCTCCTGTCCACCTTCAGCAGGTTGAGCGTTCACAATATCTTGCCACTGGTCAAGATGAGTTAACACATTGTCAAGGCAAGAAAGTCGATTGTGCCGTTCCAAATATATGCCCCAAACATTTCGCCGCGCCTTGCTCAACTCCAACCTTGAATTTGAAGGTCAGGAGTTCAGTTTACATCTGAATAAGGCCAAAATTATGGTACTTGCCTTAAAGTCCAAACATCCATATTGTTCAGGGGAGTAATATATGTCGTTTGGAGGACCATGCAGTAGGATTTTGTTATGATCAGCACGTTTCTTTGAGTTATTGATTCACCGCATATAGCTAGTGAGCTCTTTCTGTAACCACGGTATGAAGATCCAACGGAACACGAGGCTGAAAGTATTGTGTTGAGTAAACTTTCCACGTAACAATCTACCGCATACACATCAAGACGATTCTCGATGTCATACCACTCGTTGGCCACTCCCTTCTCTAGAATATTTTCGAAGCCGGGAGAAAATCAACGTCGAATTTGGGACCATGTGATCTCAGGCATGTCATTTTTCTTTTGTCGCATCCAGCGGTGTTGCAGTGTTCCCTGGCGATGACACAGGGCCTGGCTTTCATGTCCGATATTCAAGGGGCACAAGTGGATGTAGACGGTAAGCTGAGAAATGTGATAAGAATATGGGTATTAAACTTTGTTCATGAAGGCAAACAATTGACGCTACTTACCGATCCTCAGATCATGACCCGTCCGTGCGTGACATGGGATTTCGAACATTTGGCACCTGACATATTCTGTCATATTCTGGCCAGTGACCTTGGTGACGACCTATTTGGCGACGGAAATCTTGGGGAGGCGTTCCTGGAGTTTCCACTTCAACATATCTGCAACGAGTATTGTAGATGGTTTGACTTGCCTGACACGGTTTGTGCTCTTAGCAAACAAGAGAATGGCAGTGAAAAGGAGTGTGTTCAGGGGGAGGAAATACCGTCCGAAGGCAGTGAAACGAGTGATGAGGGCTCGGACACGGAACCAAAAAAAGCATTTGTTGTTGCAAAGACCAGAGTGGTACCAACTGGAAGGAGAGGTTATCCAGTAAGCTTTCCTTCATGTTTATATTGGTATGGAACTCACCTAGTACCAGATTGTCAGTGCCTGAATGCCGTTATATGCAAAAGTTGAGCTTCATGGTACTCCGGAATAAAAGACCGTTACTAGAGTCATGAAACATTAACCACCTCTCAAATGATATATTTTTGCAGATAACGCACCTTTATTACTGAGTTCATGAAAAATAGGTACCGTTCATGAGTAAGATGGCCAGACACGCCTGAAGGCTGAAAGTGGATGGAAGAAAGTTAAACGCCAGTCAGTAAACGTTGAACATGTGGTAACGTTCTTGTGACTCGTGACATTTGTAACTATGTACTTCGAAGACGCAACGAACCTAAGGAAAATGCGAAATGTAATACCTTACACACATATATACCCTCAGCGTGTATGCACTTCGGGCTAACCGTATCTCATATTCAAATTATTAGTTATGATGTGGGTAATAAGTATCCGGGGTCCTGTATCAAGTATTCGGGGTCCTGTATCAAAGATTATGATCTGATCAACCGGCAAAGCCATCCCGAGTTTCATTAGCACAGTCGTTGTGAAGAAGGTATGGCGTATCGCACTGTTTAAACCTCATTTCAACTTGTTGCAGCTCTGTGGAGGCATAGACAATATCGTCGTGGTTCAGTGGCTCAGAAATGAGAGTGATAGCTTTCATAAGCTTCCGGGTGACAGTTTGGGGACAAAGAGCGTTGCTGATAGTAGCGACCAAATACCCCACAGTAATGAGAAGAGTGATTATCTGGAGGAGTGGCAGAGGAGTAGATGAGACAATGGTTGGCCAAAGAACTGAGGATGCAAGAGATTCAGAGCCGCAGTGTTTGAGAGACATTATCGAATGTATGGCTGGGATGAAATATGGCAATGAGAGCATGCCGCAGTTTTATGAGGCTTGGTGAATAAATCCCCTCCCCCCTCTGGTTGATGTTACAAACTGATGTGATCGGATATAGGTGAAACATTCTTTTTTGATGCACCCTTGTCAAAAATTACACAGGACAATTCTAATGCGCTTCTAGCGCTAGAGTTCAGTTACGTCAGATGACCCCCGATATGGTAGTTTTGGGCGGCCTGAAACTTATTTTTGTAATATAAGTCCTACGGGGCACCTGTGACAAGAGGGCGGCTGTACTGTCTGACATATTTCGATATCCAAACATCGTGGTGATGGCCCACAGTACTATTCGATCACTCCTAGGTATTTAACCGAACCCGGCTCCAGCTTTCTTATTTCCACCGTCTACACTTGATCATGTCCATTAAGCATTGTGTATCTGAATCTCTTGCATCCTCAGTTCTGTGGCCAACCATCGTCTCATCCACACCTCTACCACTCCTTCAACTAATCAGTGTCCTTGTTACTGTGGGTTACTTGGTCACTACAGCCACCAGTGCTCTTCGCCCCCGATCTCTCACCAAGAAGCTCATGAAAGCGATATCTCTGGTTACAAAAAAATTACGCAATGAAGAGATAGTTTATGGGTCAAAGGAGATGCAAGAAGTGGAACTCAAGTTTGAGAAGTACGATACGTGATAGTTTTCCGAGTTCGAGCCTGCTAACGTGTTGCATGTCCTATCAGAGCCCAATTTCGATGTGCGGAGTTACGCGAAGTCACGTTCCGCTCCTCGGGATCACCGTGGGATGAATTGGTCTTATTCTGCAAAGGTCATTCCTTCCGATTACTTCTGTGCTTGCGTGAGGTCTATATCGTCGAAGGCATGGTTGAGGTGGGTACTTACCAGACATGATATTTTATAACTCGCTCATCTTGCGAGGCAGATTATGCAGGCAAAAGAGGAACAGCGCAGGATTAAAGCCAAATAGTATATCACCCCGCTCATGGACATTGTACATATTCCAGGGAGATCTGTCTGTTTTAGTCGGAGTAACGTCCGACCAGAAAGGGTGATACTTATTGACGTGTTGTTTGGTATAGATAAGATAAGATAACGATTTGTATAAAAGACTTTGTTGTTTACCGCCTTTCTTCCCACGTCAGTTCCCTTCAAACGTGGGTTTGATGACTTCCATACAAGACGGAGACTCCGATATCATACCGCATCCAGATACCATTGCACCCGCCAGCAGGGCGTCTCTGTCTTCTACATCCTCATACTCTAGGTTCTACGTTGTCGATAACTTCGTCGTCTACCTCGGCATCACGTTCCCTTAACGATGGGTGAAGCTCTCTATGCCTCGGTCTCATTTGCGTGCCAGGCCCCATGCTCCTCGCCAGCAGTAAGTGCACCCCGAGACATGATTTTCTTAGCTTTTTCGGCAAGACGCAAAACTACTAAAGAAGGTAGAAAGGTCATACACCAATTATACGCGACATCTCGCATGGCGGATACTCTGGCTATCGTATCCTGGAGTAGGGATGCTTTCACAGCAGCATTAGCGGGGCATCTCATGATCAGGTTTTTTGGCGCTCTTCAGGATAGGAGGGGGAAAGGGGGAGGGTAGAATGAGGAGTGTACCTGAACAGGAATGGGGGCGGAATGGGCGGAGGTAGTGACGGTGGAGGAGTATAAATGGACGTGTTTGATTGGGGACGTGTGATGAACCTGCAGTTGGAGTTCAGAGTGGAGAGTATGGGGGGGAGTCCGCCTCTGCCGTCGCCTCTAGTGCTTGCCCAACTTCTACTGGCTCCTACGAGGACGATGGCCCCTGTTATCCATCGCGCAGAGTAGGAGGAGGAGGAGGCTTGGGAGCTCAGCTTCTCACCTTGTTTGTCGCTCGTGAACGTGTGTGGTGGACCGGCGTGTCTTTGGCAGGGTGGTAACGTGAGATGGCGAGGAAGAGAGAGGGACGGCCCGCTCTTCTCTCTGTAGAGCAAAGATGGGAAGTGTACCTGGTTGACGTTTGGCCATGAGGAGGGGTGAGAAGGGATTGGGAGCGCTGGTGGACAGGAAAAGGCATGCAGAGGCGTTTACTTTTGGATTGATGCCTCTGACGTAACTGAGCTCCAGAAGCATTAGATTCTATCATGTGTAATTCTTGACAACTAGATCAAAAAACATCCTTATCTTCATGAAAGTGCGGCCTGCTCTCACTGCCATTTCTCATCCCAGCCATACATTTCATAATGTCCCTCAAGCACTGCGGCTCTGAAATCCCAGTCTCGAAAGTCGAGTTACTTGATTTGGCTCGAAAAGCCATCGATAAAAAGGTTCATTTGCCATTAAGCCGATTTCCATCGAGTTGCAAGGTAATTACTAATTGGCGTTGTTTACGATGAGAATTGGCCAAGCGCCAGTGAAAATCGAGTCAGAGCTGGCCGCATTTGAGATTTGACCGCATTTGAGGCCAGAATTTGATCGACACCAGAGTGTATAATCAACTGGGGCTGTATCTGTGGTTGTATTTATGTCAAGCCTTATGAAAGGGCGGTATTCTCTCATTGCTATATTTCACCCTAACCATACATCGGATAATGTCTCTCAAGCACTGCGGCTCTGAATCTCTTGCATCCCCAGTTCTTTGGCCAACTATCGTCTCATCTATTCCGCTGCCACTCTTCCAGATAATCAGTCTTCTCGTTACTGTGGGGTATTTGGTCGTTACTATCAGTAACACTCTTCGTCCCCAAACTGTCACCCGGAAGCTTATGAAAGCTATTACTCTCATTCCTGAGAAGCTGCACCGCGAGGATATTGTCTATGCCTCCGCGGAGCTGCAACAAGTTGAAATGGGGCTTAAACAGTGCGATACGCCATATCTTCTTCACTACGACTGTGCTAATAAACCTAATTAATTATCAGAGTTCGGTTTCGGTGCGCAGAGTTACGTGAAATCACATTTAAATCCTCCGGATTCCCGTGGAATGAGTTTGCCTTATTTTTCAAAGGTCACTCATTCCGGTTGTTGGCGTGCTTACGTGAAGTTTATATCATCGAAGGAATGATTGAGGTGGGTAGCAAGACATATTTTATTTCACAACTCCCTCAACTTGCAAACTAGGTTATGAAAGCAAAAGAGGAACAGCGCGGAGCTTCGACCATCTAATTAGTCCTCATGCATATACCTCATCGTTATTGTTTGTCGTGTTTTGACTAGCTATGTGACCGGAAAGGAATATCTTTATTGACGCGTTGTTTGGTATATAAGATAAGATAAGATAATGGCATGTATGACTGGTTCCCACGTCCGTTGCATTTGATTTTATTCCTCCCCTCACCTCAACATGTGTTTGACGAGTTCCATGCATGTAAGCACCTTTTCACCGTGCTCTGGAAACTCGCTGGCGTTCCAATGTCCCTTTTCCTTTCATCACTTATGTTAGTTGTACCCAAGACGGAGACTCCCCATCCTACCACTACCGTTCACTGAATATTGCATCGTAGAGGTGAATACCGTCGCGGCCGCCAGTAGGGCACCTCTTTCCTCTGCGCCCTCACGCTCTACGTTTAATGATGTGTAAAACTTCCATCGCATCATCCTTACCGCCTGGATATGGACACAAAGTCTCGTCTCAACGTTCATGGTACCTTGACGACGGGCACGACCCTCTTGCCTCAAACTCTTTCGAATTCCACCTCAATAGCCGTTATCTCCCTCGCAGGCACTAAGAATATCTCAGTACACGGTGAATTTTACTCGCTGTTCTCGCCGGAACATAGAAGTGCTGAGGCGTTATACTGCCAATTATACGTGGTGCCACATATGATGAATACTCCGGTTGCTTGCTCTCCGCCATCATGGGCATGGGATCCAGCTACTCAATAGCTGTAACAATGGCAATTGAGACCAAGGCATGACGGTTACGAGTGGTATGTCCTCTGCTTTCACATCGTACGCGTTTTCCTGATGACAATGAACATTAGAGAAGAAATGAGTCACCTTACCACTGCCGTTTTTCACGCCCCAGCCACCCTAGGAGAATATCACTAAGAGGTATACGCATAAGGAGCAGCGTCTCCCAAGTATGGTGGATATGCCTTTTAGTTGAAGAATACACTGTTTTCCTACTTCCGTACGTATTCCTTCTCTACCCAAAGCTTACCCTCATACTCATCATCCGCGTAGAATCACCAACACTGCCGAACAACCCTGCCGTTCTCTATCTCATCTGTATTCTCACTCCGATCATCGACATACGTTACTCGTGCAACTTTTGGCCAATTCTCGCTCGACCCCCCAAGTGCACTGTTCTTCTCCTCGTACCCGCCTTTGGTCGATCCCATCGCTTTGCCTACATTCATATTGGCATTGGGGCCTAAAGTATAGTGCAAGGCTACGTTCCTGACTCCCTCCATAACAACAGCAGCACCGACACTATCGCCATCGACACCCACTGTGATCGTGTAGCAGCAGTTTCTTACCATCGCATCCCAACGCCAACGAGTACCTCCCTCCCTCCCTCGCCTACCTTGCTTAACCCTGCTTCGCTCGCTACCGCATCCCGGAGCGGGGATACCCTTACTACAGGACTAACATTGTATCTCGGATCACTCAGCACTCTCCGGAGCAGGATGGCGAGTGGAGGAGTGCACTTGAATAGGGACAGGGACATCTGGAGGTGGAGAAAGACGTGGAGGATAAATGCCTACGGAGCATAATTTCAATCGGGTGCCTGTGGCAAGCCTGCAGTTGGAGTTTGGGGTCGAGAGCGCAGAGAGGAACCGTACCAACCGCTCCCATCGCCGCATCCAGTGCCAGATTACCTTCCACTGGCTGCCAGCGCGGGGAGGGGATGGTATCGTCCGTTACCTACTCCGCACTGAGAGCATGGCGTCTCGTCTTTTCGTCGCTCACGAACGTGCCCAACAGGCAGCCGACTGCTCTGGAGTGGGAGTGTGGATATGTCTCCGGCAGGAGGTACCCTGAGGTCGTGAGGCAGAGAGAAGGTGGAACGAGGTGAACCGTGGTGGGGGCGTGGGGTCGATGTGACCTGCTGCTAAACGAGGACCGTTGCAGAACATGGAGCGAGTGTCAGTCATGAGAGGGGTGCGCATTTGGGTTAAGGAGGGAAGTGTAGCAGTTGGTGTAGGGTAGGGGGACAGTCACTCTTGCGAAAAGGAGAAAGCAGATGAGTATACCTGAGAGTAGAGAGGTGTTTACTTGGGTTGGCGTCCCCGTCGTTGGGATGAATGCGCGTTCCATGTGTTTAACCTGTCAGCCTTGATTACTTTTTTCTTGTCGGTTGATTACAGATTTTGGGAATAGGGCTAGGATCGGATATCTATGCCAACTGGTTACTTGCTGCAGGTACTGTCCCCAGCTACGTAATATCGTATTTTTACAGCCTAACTTTACATCCATAGCAGTTTTTTGCACCGGTAATGTCTTGAGGATCATGTTCATCTCACAATTTAAATCTTGGTGTATGCCTTCCAGGTGCCTGCGCAAACTACTACGTTGGGTTAGGGGGATTCTTTGTCGATGTTTGTCCCTTCTATTCAACATTCTACCCGTTTTACCAACGGTATCTCTTTGCCTATGAAGCCTGGGATGTGCAAAAAAAAGGCAGACCCGTTGCTCACCAAAATACGTCCAAAAAGAGTCTTATCTGCCAAACCTGTTGCTAGTGCCTGAATCGTGTATCCCCATACAGTCCGGAATTTTCGCTACTGCGATCTAACCGCCCAGAAAGGCAATTGGAAGTCGAGGGCACCGCCACATCTGGCCCCTCTAATCCTTATATTCGCACCAACATCGACTGCACTTCCTTTGATATACTTTATGATGTCCTTCAAGCACTGTGATTCTGGATCACTTGCATCCTCAGTTCTTTGGCCAACCATTGTCTCATCTACTCCTCTGCCACTCCTCCAGATAATCAGTCTTCTCATTACTGTGGGGTACTTGGTTGCTATTACCAGCAATGCTCTTCGCCCTCGGACTATCACCCAGAAGCTCATGAAAACCATAGCTCACATTTCGGAGAAAGTACGCGACGAAGATATAGTCTATGCATCCACGGAGCTACAACAAGTTGAATTGAGGCATAGACAGTGCGATACTTCGTCATGCCATTTCTGCTAAGAAATTTAATTATTTACCAGAGTTCGGCTTCGGTGCGCAGAGTTACGCGAAATAACGTTCGGGTCCTCCGGGTTTCCCTGGAACGAGTTTGTACTATTCTTCAAAGGACACTCCTTCCGTTTATTGGCGTGCCTGCGTGAAGCCTATATCGTCGAAGGTATGGTTGAGGTAGGTAGCAAGACACATCATATTTCATAACTGTCTCAGCTTGCAATTTAGGTTATGAAAGCGAAAGAGGAACAACGTGGAGATGCGGCGAAATAATTCGTCTTCAAGAGCACGGACGTCGTATATATACCAGCATCGCTATCGTTTGTCGTGTTTTGAGCAGCTATATGACTACTGACCAGAAAGGGAAATATTTATTGACGCGTTGTTTGGTAGATAAGATAAGATAACGGCTTGTATATAAAAGACAATACTTTGTTGTTTAAAGCGTTCCCACGTCCGTCAAAGTCCCCTCAACATGCGTTCGACAACTTCTACGCTTATACGCACTATTTCGTCGGCCTCCAAACCTTTACTTGTGCATGAACGCCTCTCCCTCCTCCATCACTTATCCTAGCATCACACAAGACAGTGGCTCCCCATCCTACAACTATAGATCGCTTATTATTGCATCCTAGAGTGGGGATCCTACCACAGACGCCAGCAGGGCACTTCTATTCTCTGTACCCCTCGCACTCTACGTTTCATACCATCGATAACTCCAACGTCTACCTTACATCGTAGCAGTAACAACAGCACCGGAGTCTGAGTTCGGTCCAAAGTGCAGAAGGTATGATTACTGACAAGTAGTATGTGCTCTGTTCCCATGTCGTACACGTTTTTCTGATCACAGGGACTATCAGAGAAGATTCTAATTGTCTTACGCCCGCTGCTGCTTTCGTTCTATACAGCCTAGCTGCCTCAAGCGCCTGTTATCAGCAACAAAAGTTTCAAGCAGTCTACGCATAGGAGGTAGAACCCGGAGAGTATGTGACTTCACGGAATAACGCGTTTTTCCAGTTCCGTACGTATCTCACTTCTACTTTCAGCAGATGCTCATACTTATTATACACCTAGTTTCACCAACACCGCCAACCACTCCTGCCTTCCCCCCTCCCACTCACCCGACCCCATCTCTCATTCATCTT
Source organism: Myochromella boudieri (assembly GCA_018221655.1). Classification (NCBI taxonomy): domain Eukaryota; kingdom Fungi; phylum Basidiomycota; class Agaricomycetes; order Agaricales; family Lyophyllaceae; genus Myochromella; species Myochromella boudieri. The sequence goes on from JABCKU010008261.1 coordinate 26,174, forward strand.
CCCGATACTCCCTACACCCGCCGCTCATCGACATCATCACAAGAAAGCCCCAGCGGACGCCCCACCCATGATGTTTGCATCGGAATTCCAAGTAGGCTAGCTCTCAGCTCACTCCCTAAGCGGTGGTCTTGCTACAGCATACACCGTTCTTCTTCGCCCATGCCAGCATCTGGATCTGAGGTTCGGTGCGAACGCCGTGTCCCCGTTGCCACGCGTAGCACTATCAACATACCGTCGTCACACTCACCAAGGTCTTGTTTCAGCAGCTCATCATCACTCCCCCCAACTCCGGCCCCGATCCCACAAATGGATGAGGGTACAGACGCCAACGAGTATCGTCCCTTCCCAAGTCCACCCACCACAGTCGCATATCGTTGAGTATCACATCCTGGAGTAGGGACGCCATCACAGTAGCAACGGGGAACATCAGGCCTTTGGGCGCTCTTCCGGGTGGGAGGGGGATGGTAAGAGGAGGAGGAGTGCAGGAACGGGGATGGGAACGGCATAACAGGAGGGGGTGGTGACGGTGGGCGGTGAATATAAACTGGCTGTGACCGATCAGATGCGATGAACCCGCCGCCGGAGCCGGGCCTGAGAGTATGGAGAGGACCCGCGACACCAGCCTATGCCGTCACCTCTAGTCCTGGTTTACCTTCTACTAGGGGGACGATACCGCCTGACATCTATTAACGATGCCTCATCTTCTTTATCCCTCGTGAGCTTTTCTCGTGGACCGGCGTGTCTCCAACGGGGCGGTACCCTGAGGTGGTGGGGGAAGAGAGTGGGGGTGGCTTGTTTTTGGCCTTTGTAGAGCGATGGTAGCGAGGGTATGGGATTGGTGGAGCCTGCTGTTGAATGAGGGCACTTGCGAGGCGTATTATGCCACTTAAAGTGATTTGTAAAACACGGATGTTTATGTAATATATAAGCTAGTTTGGGAGTGCTGTCAAAGTTGTCAGATTCCTATATAGCGTTATATACTTTTAGATTCCTCGTATTCCTTGATGGCAGTTTTTCACAGCCCTTGTTCGTTCCTCGCCTCTTTCCTTCTTCTATTGCTCGTAGATAAATGAAGACCTCATCCTGAGTGTTGACTTGTTCTGTTTTGCTCGTATATAAATGAAGACCTCATCCTGAGCGCTCTCATGCCTACCATAAACTCCACAATGTCCCTCAAGCACTGCAACTCTGAATCTCTCGCACCAGCTCTTTGGTCCACTATCATCTCATCCACTCCTCTCCCACTCCTCCAGTCAATCAGTGTTCTTGTTATTGTGGGGTATCTGGTCACTACTATCAGCAACGCTCTTCGTCCCCGAACTGTCACACATAAGATCATGAAAGCTATCACTCTCATTTCTGAGCAAGTGTACCAGGAAGATATAGTTTATGCCGCCACGGAGCTGCAACAGGTTGAGCTGAGGCTTAAACAGTACGGAGTGCCATTTTATTTCCCGGACTGTGCCTGCCTAATGCCTCTATGACTATCAGAGTCCGACTTCGATGTGCAGAGCTACGTGAAATCACATTTAGCTCCTCCGGCTTTCCGTGGAATGAATTCGTGTTATTCTGCAAAGGACACTCGTTCAGATTACTTGTGTGCCTGCGCGAAGTCTATATCGTCGAAGGATTAGTTGAGGTAAGTAACAGGACGCGTCTTATTTTACAACTCCCTCACCTTGCCAAACCAGGTTATGAAAGCAAAAGAGGACCAACGCCGAGATGCGGCGAAATAACTAGCCCCCGGGTGCATAGGCGTCGTATATATATCACATTGTTATCGTTTGTCGTGTTTTGAGCAGCTACGTGACCAGAAAGAGAAATGTTTATTGACGCGTTGTTTGGTAGATAAGATTAGATAATGCCCTGTACTGTATAAAAGACTTTGTTGTTTAACGTCTTCCCACGTCAGTTGAATTGATCCCCTCAACATTTCCAAACATGCACTCTTTCATCAGGCTCCAAACTTTCGCTTGTGTATGAACGCCTCTCCCTCCTCTATCGCTTATGTTAACTGCACTCAAAACGGCGACTCCCTGCCCTACCACAGCTGAACGTCGCAACCTGGAGCTGGGGATCCCTGAGTATGTCGGGGAACTGTGCCAGCCACCGCAATTTTTGCTACTCGTGGACGTCTTTGTGAGCAAGGTCGGCTGCGGCTGGAGGAACGATAGGAGTGGGAGTGTGCCTCCGACGGCGCAGTACCCTGGAGCGGTGACGGTGGGGGATGGGTGGAGGGACGGTGTACGGTTGTCTTTGCAGTGAAGGTAGTGAGAGGTGAGGGCACTATGTGGTTAATGAGGTTCGCTGGTGGACGGAGCTTGTCGCAGATCATGGAACCAGGGAGTACGAGGCAGGCATTGGTTGTTCGAGGATGAGGCGCTGGTGGCGAGTGTTGGGATTACGAAGAATTCAGGGGCAGAGACTAGGGTAAAGGCGGCCGACGAAAAGGGAATAACCTCGCTGGTGGAAAGGAGAAGACGCTCGAGTGCCTGTGAGTATGTTCTCTTACTCATTATATTCGTAGCTTCACCACTACTGCCAACCGCTCCTGCCCTCCGCCACCTGCCTGATCCCTTTTCCCGTTCACCGATACCTCCTCTCCTTCACCTTCCCGACCTTCCCTGCATCCACCGCTCATTGACATCAGGACGAGAATGCCCCATCAGACGGCCCACCCATCTCCTCCTATCCACCCTTAGACGATCCCATCGCTTCGCCCACGCCTATGCCAGCATCTGGCTGAGGTTCGGTACCAGAGCCATGTCCTTGATTCCACTTGTAACCACAGCATAGTGTCGTCGTCGACACACCCACCGAGGTCCTGTTTCAGCATCTCATCAGCATCCCCTCCAACCCCGACCCCGACCCTTCCAATGGATGAGGATATAGACACCGCCGATTATCGTCCCCTTCCCAGTCCAACCTCCGCAGTCGTCTATCACTGGCTATCGCATCCGGGAGTAGGGATACCACATCACGATAGCATCGGCAGGGTATCTCAGGCCTCATCGCGCTCTTTAGGGTGTGAGAGGGGGAGGGTAAGAGGAGGAGTGCACTCGAGCTAGAATGGGGACGAGAACAGGCGTAACAGTAGGAGGTAGTGATGGCGGAAGAGGAGTGTAAACGGCCGCGATCGAAGGTGGAAAGGGTATGGCCTGCTGTTAAACGAGGGGCGTCGCGGATGTTGGAGCAGGCGCCGGTCGTCAGGGAGGATGAAGAGGGGTTGGTGGTGCGTGTTGGGGCTAACGGAGGGGAGAGAGACGGTGGATGGGGACGGGAGGTGAGGGAGGTGAAGGTGGATGGGGTCGCTGGCGGGGAGAAGAAGGCTTATGAACATATGTGCCAGTGGGAGATGAGATCAGAGGCGTTTACTTTGGGTTAGGGCCTCTGCCGTAACTGAGCTCTGCTGTATCGGAAGCACGTTTAGATATCATCAAGTTCTGACGGGCTCATCAAAAGCAATCACAGCTTTTTTTGCTCTCCGCCTCATCCGATCACCATACATGGAAGAGGTGTGTGATTCCAAAGGGCGCAGTTTAAACACGTCGTGTTAACAGTACCGTGCACATGACTATTCTGGACACTTTAGTGCAGTATAAATACTTATGCCATGTAAAGTGTAGAGGTGGTCTGTCGGGGCAATGTCGGTGGCGATGTTAACAGGATGCTGAGGTAAGTCTTTGTATGATAAAATGGGTTCGGATGGAGCACAGCAGTAGTGGCACTGCCACCACATCTAGCTCTCCCCGGAGGTGACAAATCCTGGGAAGACTGCGTCAGATATATGAACTGATCCCTCAGAAATTTCCGGATAAAAATGGGGCAAAAAGGTCCAAAAGATTCACAAAATCCATCCATCCCCGTACTTTAAACGTTGCTACCGTTGAACTTGTTTTTTACGTCAAGGCTTGCCCCAATGGGTCAAGAGCCGTGCAGGGCCCGCATATCAAGGTTTGTTGTGCTACCGACGCAAAGTGACATCTTGTTTGGCCAGCCTTGCCCCAATTGGTTATTAAAACTTGTATGTTGTGAAATGACGGACGCTCACCCATTCCTCCCACTCATACAAACGACGATGTCCCTCAAGCACTGCGATTCTCAATTTCTCGCATCAGTTCTTTGGCCAACCATTGTCTCGACGACTCCTCTGCCACTCCTCCAGTTGATTAGTGTCCTGATCACCGTGGGGTATCTGGTCGCTACTACTAGCAATGCTCTTCGCCCCCGAACTGTCACCCAGAAGCTCATGGAGGCTATATCCCTCATTTCGGAGCAAGTATACAATGAAGATATAGTTTATGCCGCTATGGAATTGCAAAAAGTTAAGCTGAGGCTTAAACAGTACGTGAGCGCCATTCTTTCTCATGTCCTGGATATTTAATGCTTTTATCAGAGTTCGACTCCGATGTGCAGAGCTACGCGAAATCACGTTCGGCTCATCCGGCTTCCCATGGAACGAGTTTGCATTATTCTGCCGAGGTCACTCATTCCGATTACTTGCGTGCCTGCGCGAAGTCTATATCATCGAAGGAATGTTCCAGGTAAGTACCAAACATGTCATATGAATACAGTTTCTTCAACCTGCAAACCAGGTTATGAAGGCAAAAGAGGAACAGCGTAAGGCTGTTGCCGAATAGTTAATCATCGAACACATGGAAATCGTATATAGAGTATCTCATGCAAGGAGAATGTTTATTGACACGTTATCAGATAAGATAACGACCCCAGGCTGTATAAAGAGCTTCGCTGACTTTCCCACGTTTTTGAGTTCATTCCCTTCTTCCCCTCAACATGCGCTTGCCTCCCATGCATATATGCACTCTTTTACTCGCCTTCATACCCTCGCCGGTGCACTAACGCCCCTCCCTCCTTCATCGTCTATGTTAGTTGTACCCAAGACAGCAACTCCCCACCCTACCGCAGCCGTAGACCTCCGAATATCGCATCTTGGAGCGGGAATCCCATTACAACAGCACCGGTAAGGCATCTCTGTGGACGTATATAGGGGGGCAGGGGTTGTCGTTACTTGGAAAGGGATTTTTTTTTAACGGGCAGCACCCTGGAACGGTGGCGGTGGGAGGTAGGGGACGGGGTGACGTGCCGTTGTCTGCGGAAAGAAAGCGCGGAGACGGGGCCTGCGGGGGCCGTCGTCGATTTTGGATCTGGACCCGGGTAGTACGAAGCGGGTGTTGGTTGTGGCTCGTGTGGCGGGCTAGGGAGGGCTGGTAGTATGTTGTGGTTGCGAAGAGTCGAGGAATGTTGTTGCTGGCGGAGAGGTGAGGGTGCATGTGAGTGCCGAGTTGAGTGGGAGTGTTCTATGTGCCTGGTTTCTTCACGGTCTGTTAGCTATATTCCTATTGCTTGGCCACGGATCTAAACTCTTTATCAAGGTCCATCTGTTTCGTCATCGTTCTACATGTTTTTGCAGCAGCTTCCTTTTCGCCAACCCCACTATATATATACATGGAATGTAGCTATCCTCTAATAAATTAAATTCTTTGACTCAACTTCTAGATCATACTCCTCCCTTCGTCGTGCTACTCTTTTCCGAACCGGTTATGCCCAACATCTTCTCTGCTTTTGTGTTCCCCGAGATCTTTTCATCCGAATCGAAGGCGTGCAGAGTGCTCTCGCGAAGACGTGCAGCGCGGGAGGCTGAGTCAGGAGGAGGCGCGAACGACATGCCCGTCGACGTATTCTGTGCACCAGTCGTCGCTTGGTCACTTGCTTCCTTCGCACGAATTTGAATCAGGTTGAATGCGATTCCGGTTATTTCAATCTCCTAGAAGACGAAAACAAACGTGTCATCAGATG
>JABCKU010008262.1:0-31916 GCA_018221655.1 Myochromella boudieri
AGGTGAGTAACTTATTATCACAGCTCTCATTTTCAACTCATTCGTCGATCCAAGTGGTTGTTCATCAAGGAGTCTGGTTCGGAGGATAAGTATAAGATCATGGCAGCATCGACGCGGTCGTTGCCCGACCCGCTCTACCTTACAATCAAAACATCAGGCGATAAATGGTATCCACGTCCTGCAGTTCCAGCAATTGCGGTTGCGATAGCTCACGCGTCTATCTGGGAGATTTCCAAGGAGGGCGATACCTCTTACCTGTAAGCCATTATTTTGTCTGCGCCTCAGTCGTTGTAACCCATCTGAGTTTCCTCCAGTATGACAGCCAGTACGAAGAAAGGGGATAAAGCGTTTCTCAAAGCTGACGAGACTGGAATGGTATGTGATACTTCTGCCGTTTGAAATATATGTATTAACTCCATAAAATAGCTTGATACAGTAAACAAGGAAGGTCTGCACGAACCAGTATGTCAAATGTTTTTATTTATATCCTGCACTGACTTTATTTCCAGTCGAGCACCCCCAGTAAGCTTTGGAAGATCACCGAGTACTGGCCATCGGTGCCTCAGGACACGTACCGTATCAAGACCCTAGGCGGCGCTGCTCTTGAAATCAACCCAAATCTTGACGGATTCTTGGTAGGGGCAGTGAGAAGAGACTATCACCAGCAGGCAAGTCCATTGCCCTACGTCATTACATTAACACCGCAACATTAACGCGAGTGCGTTCCTAGTGGCTCATCGAACCAAAGGGGAACGGAAAGTGCGTCATCTCGCTCAACCGCAACATCAACGACAAGGTGGACGATAAGGTGTTCCTTGGCTGGGAAAGTGGCAAAGATGGACTCCCACATATCGCTGTTAGCAAAACATCAGTTGAATGGCTGATCAGGAGTCATGGAGAATATACCTATTCGTAAGTCAGCTATTTTACTAGTTCCGTTGTTGAATGTCAGTCATTGATGAATTTCCAGAATCACCTTCGACTATTCTGTGGCGACCCCGAGTGGAACTATGTTGACGCTGGCTCTGAGCAGTAACGATGGGGAGGTAAATGATAATTCCGTGCAACTAAGGTTGCCTAAGCTGACGTGGTTGCTGTAGGTCCTTGTTGAAGCTCGAGAGGTACAGTGATTTTTTTGACTGTAAGAATGGGCTGGAGAATGAAAATGTGTCTAACATTACCCTAGATTGCTCAGAACCAAATCTGGTTCCTCGAATGCGCCAAAGTGTTGTCTTCCACAGACGCTCCCTCTCTCTACTGTCCCTCAGGCTCGCCTTTAGTGCGGTACCCCGAGATAACGGAACGCAATTATGCTCCTCGTAACATCGAGACTGGTAAATATTTCAGTTTCTTCACTGGCTGGTTCGTGGCACCCTACCATACTAGGATCGTTGAGGTCAGTTGCCATGTTTCCTAACGCAAATAATATTGAGCCTAAAGTTTGGATAGGTCCGAGTCAGATATGAGGGCAGTAGCAATGCATTCAAACTAGCATATAAAGAGACGGTCCAGTGCGTGCGCTTCTCGGGATATGCCACTGAGGTCCCCGCTGGTTGGGAGAACGGTACACTTTGGGTCTTGGAGCGGGCCAATGATCCCAACGGTGGTTACGTCTACTAGTAAGTTTTGATGCTAGCTTCCAACATCCTGATACCACAACTATTCTTTCAGCATTTGCGTGGCTGACGACAGGTCTCAAGTCATTTCTGGAAAAACAGTGAAAAGTGTTGTTAACGGTACAGACGAGAAGGATGTTGTAAGTTTCTCTGCCACTTTTTCCGAGCAGCTTTACATTAATTACCCTATTGCATCGTAGCTCTCAGTTACCACGAAGAAGATTGGCGCTGCCGATCAGCTGTGGAAATTTGAAATTTAAGACAGAAAACGCATGACTAACGCATGGTTAGATATTCAAAGTACATCTTGTTTCGAATACCACGTCTCTGCTCTAGTTCTATCGAATACCCATCAGTCGCTGCGTACTAGATACCACCACAAATGTCCCATCATGGTTACGGCTGTTTGAGGAACTTGAGGCTTTGTGTGATTTTTCCCATAACACCTGCACAGGGTGGGATGGAATGGCCAGTAGTAACTCCCGGGTAAGTTAGTAAAGCTGGGAGGGTTCAAGTTGAAGCGACCGGGCTGCACATAAGTAATGGGAAATACTTCGACAGGCTACCGTCATGACAGCGTTGCGTGGATGGAAAGAAAATGCTGAGGGAGTCCAGACTCGAGAAGAATAGCGGGGGCGACTCGGACTCATGGGATTGCTCATGGGTCCTGTGCACACTGCAAAAAGGGAGTTCGCGTTGTTTGGTACTGTTTCAATATACGTACGTACCTAACAGTTGCCCCTTACCAAATAAGTTGCCGCCTCAATCGCCTTTGAAGCACGTCTGCCTTGTATTCGACGCTGTATCAAGCTACGGGGCTGTAGTGACCCTGGGGGAATGAGAAATCCGCGCAAAGCACAATAAAGCTAGCCAAGGCCCTGAACACTTTTGATATTTTCAGAGAGATCTGAGAGAGTATCCTCCACCATTGTACCTCTCATTTTCCCACTGCAACTTCAAGTCAAGATCATCTTTCTGCAAACGGATTCGACTGTGGCCCCTATGGAAATTCAGCTCAGTTGGGCCTCCTAGGAGCGTTGATCGTGGTTAAGCTTGAGGCTGTCCCAAGGCTGTCCAACCTGTCTAACTTTTTAGTCCGATTTCCGAGTCGCTTTCCTTCATCGAACATTGTTTCTGGCCTTATCTATATCCTTGGCGCTCACGGGCAGGCGGTATTTTGGACAAACGTACCCCGAACCGACCTGACCAAAGGACAATGCATACACAAATATTTCGAATAGCTTCAAAGGCTCGAGTCATGATCAGCAGAAGAAAGGTAAGTGCTCATCTACACTTAGCATGTACCTGATTAGAGAATATACACAGGGCGCGCATACTTTTATTGAAACAAGCCTGCCTCATGACATTATATTGACAATCATTAACTATCTCTCAAAGCCCGATATCATGCAGCTGTCTCAAACTGTATTTACCAACTGGTAGCCTTTGGCATATTCTCATTCTGAATATTTTTGGACAGTCCAAGAAGATGTACAACTCCCTAATACATATCCGGTTCGAATCTATCACCTTGAATTCGTATACTCAATGCCAGTTGATGATGAACACGTTCACATCGAATACCAGTATCGCATGCGTCAAACACTTATATGTGCGAGCCTACCCGAGGAGATGCAATTTGGAAGGTGACATTCTGAACGAAGATATTTTCTGCACATTTCTATGCGGCCTTGCAACCTCTGGAAGGCTCACTGCTCTGCGTACTTTTGAGTGGGGTGGCAAGGAGGCTCCACCAGATCTTCTATGGTTAGATTTACGAATTCAGTGAGTCGTCCTGTATTGTTGGGCTTGTCGGCGAGTTGATAGTATCGTATGGGAGGATAGCTGCCCCGACCTAAAGAGCGTTGCAACTATCATTGGCCTTCAAACATTCTCAATGCATAGCCATGTGAGTTGTCAACGTCGTTCCCAAAAGCCACGGTCTGAACGTTCATTTTGTACCAGCTTTGCGAATTTAGTGATTTGGTATCTTTTTCTGTGACAACATCACATAGTTGGGAAAAAGGTACGCGTTCTGCCGTACCATACGAAATCAAGCCTCAAAATGGTCTATCGTTCGTTAGAGCTTCCTTTCCCCTTACGGTTGCCCTTTCCTGAGGAATTCTGGGACATGCTCATACATAACTGCCGCAATCTTCTTCATCTCTCTTTCCTATCCAGAAGCGGCCAAGACTGTGACCGATGGGACTTGCGCAAGATGCTGAGTGCTAGGTGGCCTCTTTTGCAATCAATATCGCTGGTCGCACCCGTAACGCTGTCTGGGGATTGTACCTTCACGTCCTTCTTGTCAGCTCATCCTACCCTCAAACGTATATCATTCTTAGGCACCACACCATATAGTGCTACAATATTCATTCCAACCCTCCCACGACTTTATGCTTTTGAAGGGGCCGCCCACTGCTTGGTATCATATAGTCACACTTTTCCAACGCTTCGCTCAGTCAATTTGGCTGGATGGTTCAGTACCTCATCGAACATCAGTGATGTTTGCGAGATGTTGTGTATCCTATACCCAACTATTACAGATATCACTGTCAGATTGACATTTCGACACTATCAAACTAGCAATGCAAATCTACAGTTATTTTATAAAGCCATTTTCTCCGCTTGTGCTCAGGGTGGCGTAACTTCTATCACTTTGATTCAAGATACCCTTCAATCGTTTGTATGCATGGGCTGTGTATATATTGTTACCCACCCCCTGATTACATTCTTTTTTAGGGCGCCCTTTCAGCGGCACTTACGATGATACCAGAACTGCGTGTCCTGAATATTGTTCGCAGCCGTGCTTTCAATTTTGGAGACAAGGGTTTCTCTGCCGACCGCATACGTGCTGGCGCCTTACGTATTGCAAGACGGAACCATTCTCTTGTGTCGTTCACTATCCGCGATCTCGCCGATGCAGACTATGAAGATTCGGAAGGAGTCATTGGTATCTACATCTCGTTGAAAGGCGCATGGCGACCCAGATTACAAGTGGATGAAACAACGATAGACAATGACGGAACTCGGCTCAGACGCCGTCACCTCATCACGATTTGACTGACAATATGAGGAATCTAGGCTTGTGGAATTTCTCATGTATTACTGGTCGTTTTTGTTCAACAAAGACTTATGAATGTCTGAACCATTGGTGCGCGGAAGTGTACCATCCGAAGCTACAATAAACAACCCATCTGAGGTTCAAATTGCAATGTGATACTTATATTATATGTTATCGATAGGTACATAGTGCGTACATTTAAGAGGTGAGATTTACATAATATAACATGAGGTAGAATGTACAGACTAAGGTCGCATCTATCATGTCCTTGGAAGAAAGCAAGTAGCACACAACACGAGAAAAATGGAACCTATCCACTGAGAAAATGCAAGAAGTCAAGACTCCTTTTATTCCGGCTCTTCCTTGCACTCGTCCTTACCCTCGATCTTCCTGCGCTTGAGGTCCACCTTCTGCCCATCATCCCAACCCATTTGGAACGCAGAATGGTCATATTTCAATGCTTTCCTTTTCCGCCCTTTACGAACCTTTGTTTTAGTATCCTTGAGGTAAGTCTCCGCAATAGTCTTTGCATTGTCACGGAAGGTGCGAAGTTGGAGTGCAGATGACCAGGTCTGGGCATCGTCAACAGCCTCGGCCTTGACCTTTGCTGAACCGTCATCCATTGAGTGTTCGGTTTCGGGTGTTACGGGTGGGAATTCCACCGTTTCCGTGACTGGTTCTGGTTTCACAGGGGAAGTTGGTGGTGGCGGGGGTCTGCGAGCCTTGGCTGGTGAAGCACCAGACTCGGCCTTAATTTTGACTTGCTCCTCCAGGGCGTCAAGGTCGATGTCGTCCTCATGATGGTCATTGTCGTTGAAATCAGCATAGCCAGCATCGTTACCGTGATCCATATCGGTGTCTCTGTCGTAAAATCGGGGACCGTCCCCATAATCACTGTCGTCATCTGACGCTGTGGAAGAGGTATTAGAACGATCTATCACTGCCAATAGTAGAACCCCCCGACCTTGTTCATCTGCCGGTATAGTTGGCCACACAGAATCTTCATCTGGTGCGTCCTCTACCTTTGCTGTCACTATTGGCTTTTTCTCTGCCGGTTCATTGACGACAGGCATGGCAAGTCGTGCCAACTCTGCGGCACGAGCTGCTTCCGCCGCTTCTGCTTCCTCCTGCAGCCTTTTCCTTTCCGCCTCTTCGGCTTGTCTGAGAGCTTCCTTATTTACCTTATCAGCATCTTTCCATACACGATCAGCAACACCATTGCGGTAACTGGTGCCCGCGGTACGACCCTTAAGCTCTGACTTCCGCTCGAGGGCCCATGTTTCAATTTGGTTGTGGAGCATCTCAAATGCGAATGCGGCGGCGACGGTATTCTGAGGTAGATATTTCAGAGAAGTTTCAGGCATAATAAAGTAAGAAATTACAAACGTCAGCCAGGCCGTAGAATACCCAGTTTAAAGATCGGTCTCTCTGGGTTACGGAATATACTTGAACATCGAAAGCGGTGCAGGCTGCCACGGTGGCGGAATTATACCATTGCTGGTTTCTGACAATTTTACCCTTCAGAGGTTTAATTTTTACTGTGCTCTGGCCAGCTCTGGTTGAACGTTCTTCAACAGTCTCGTTCGCGATTAGGTCGGCTTGAGTTAAGTTTTGAGATTGCATAAGCTTGGTAGCCATGCGCATGGCGACTCTTGCCTCCGCTTCGCCAGTTCCTGGGTGTGTTGCGAGTTGCATGGCTTTTCGGATCTTTGCGAGCTACAGTAGCCATGTAAAAATGTGAGTGAAGCAGGTGAGGTTAGAACACACGATATTACTGTCAGCCATGTCCACTTTATAGATGTTAGACATGGAAGGAAGGCACGCGAGTTCCAAGAGGGTGACGGACCTTTGGAAGTACTTTCTGACGCGTCGGCCACGCCCGTTGCTGTCTCAGTGACCTTGGCGATATATCTAAAGATAGTATTTAGTAATAGTGAAAGAACACGATCCTACACGAAGATAAGGTACACAGGTTTTGGTTGAGCTTTTGGTTTACGTGGACTCCTGGCTACGGTGCGCTTTTTTTTGCTGCTTGCCTGGGTCTTCTTCTGGACATAATCGTCATCAGGGTGTTGTTCCGACTCATTAGAAGAGTTCGATTCATTGCCAGAGCTCGATTCCTCGTCAGAGTCCCTGCCAGAGTCCGAGTCGTAGTACAGAGCCATTATGCTTCTTCTGTAGGACAGTGGGAACAGGAGCTATGTAGAAGGGTAAAATTTCAAGCAGTTTTCTCGCGGAGACAGCCGAAAAGGTTAAGACCGCTGAGCCTACAGTCGGCTCTGAACCGAACTTGTCTAGGAATCGACGTTTTATCATGAGGTTAGATATTGCTGTGGCTGTGCAGCAATGCCAACGATGTTGACTCGAAACTATGTTGGACCACTTCGCGACAATGACTTGGTCAATCAAAATGACAGGCATCGATATTGGCTGTGGACAAGGCAGCATTGAGCGCCCATAATCCGGCAAATGCCTTTTGTTTTCGTCTAAAACCGGTCCTCCAAGTCTCTCTTTTATCTCTCTCAAGCTTCGTGTTATCGTGAAGATGGGCTGGCAATTCGATACCCTACCATGCGAGGATGTTCACAACGAAGAAATTGTAGATTTGTTTGATCCTAGGCCTAAAGGGACGTGGGCCCGGTACCAAAAGTTACTTGCATGTGAGTTCCCCATTCAATATTCAACACTGAATCTCGATATATTTCTAAGGCTGCTATTAGCAAACAACCATACTATCATGGTCACCAAAGCACACAGGACCCAGGCCTCACAGAAGAATAAACCTGAAGTGGATCTCAGTCGTCTCCTCGTCGACTGGTTACCAGAATTATTCTTCGAGGTACAGATCCACTTACAGCCTCATGGACAATCTCGTTGAACTCACCTGTTCGTGTTAGATTCTCATGCATCTTCACCCTCTCGACCTATATCACCTCGCACGCACAACCAAGTTATTTCGGTCGATGGTCATGTCACGTCGCGCCTCCTGGCTTTGGGAAGAGTCGTACACCCGGAACCCGATCCTCCCACCCTGCCCATCAGATATATCCTACCCTTGGTGGACTCATCTTTTGTTTGGGCCATCAATGTGCCTGGTTAGTACTACTTTATGTGTATCCCTATTGTGATCGGCGAGCAACTGACGTAAGTAAGTAGGAGTGCAATGAAAATATAGCGGATAATATAGATCACTTCTCGAGGCGGAGAGAGTGTTCCCAGTGTTATTGGAAGCGGCGAAAGTAAGTCCAATGCACAGGACCTCACGGGGGTGTCTCAACCCTTTCTGTTATAGAAAGGTATTCCAAGTCATTGAAGCCAAGACTCCCGCAGGTCAACCCCACAGTCAGTTGTAGCTCTTAATCTATGTTTATTCAAGGTCTTATACTTCAACAGGTAACCGAATCGCTCTGCCCTCAGAGTTTCCCACCCACCATGCATGGGTGCAACATATCACTGACCAGTATGTAGTGTTCTTAAACGAGCCCCCTTGGGATGGCAGAGCAGAGTTTTGCCGTGTAGAATTGGGCAGGTTGAAATCTGACCCAGCGACAAAAGCTGTAATCGACGATAACGAAGCTGTAAGCGCGGTTTACACTTTGCCTCCCTCCAACTATTGACTGTCCGGCGAATAGTGTTGGAGTGCAGGTCAGAAATGGCAGCGCTCGTTCATTGAAGGAGGTATTGAAGGAGGTATTGAAGGCCAGGAGAAGCTACAAAATGAGGCTTTCTCGAAGTATGTGACCATGCCCTCCTCGATTCCTTGCGCCGTGGAGCTTACAGAAAGCCCCGTATACAGGATGAAGCGCCGCCTAATGCAGCGTGGCTATGCAGAGGTCGATGTCGACGAAGTGCTCGAGGGTGGCCTAGGCCATACAGCCTTTAATATCACACCGAACAAAACCGCTTTGGAGTACAATCCAAAAAAACCATGCAGGGTGTTGCGCCGGAGTGAGTTAACTAATCTTGGAACCCGAGCTAAAAGCCTATACTCATCACTTCATCGCAGGCTGGCCGCGTGTAATGCCAATTCTCGAGCAAGCAACTATTGCGGTTGAACATGAGCGCCTGTTAGTTCAGCGGAGGACGCTCGTTCGGTCACGAAAGAAATTAATTCATGATGCCTTCGGCACGCACCAGTCCTCCGAGGTATGCACTCCTGATGAACAACCACTCCCCTCTACATTCGAGCTCCTGCTCTATACACCATTCACCACCCTCATCCACGCACCCCCCAACGTACTCGTTGACGAGCAGACAGCAAAGGAAGCAGTGGACACGTTTGTCGCCAAATGGCCCCCCCGATCCATCGATGAGCTGGCAGAGGTTTTCCCCTTATCGCCACCTGCCGACCCAAGCTCGACCTGTCGTACCGTCCCAGACATCATTGACTCAGTAGCTCTGGTCCTCTCCTGCGTCGGATGTGTTGAAGCGTCCAGCAAAAATTCATCTGAGTGGTGTATTGGTGGTTGGAAAGCAGCTATGGATCATGGAGTTCACACTGGGTCGACGTTGTGCAAGTTCGAGGTCAGCGAGAGGGGGTGTGTCGCTGCCCTTGCGCTTTTGGAGACTCTGGGGCTGGATGTGCGAACCCTGCCACATGAATTGGAGAAGTTGGATCCGGAGGCGAGGTGTGAGGTGTGCCCGGAGGGTGATACACTAAGCTGGGACGAATGCGTACGTTGTTTATTTCTTACTACTATAAAATGGCATGAGTTTGACCAAACTGGTGTTCATCATAGATCCGTCATTTTATGGAGATGGATTCTGACGAGGCCCATTCGGTACCAGTGTGGGAGGTGCTCGCAAAATTTGGGAACTAAATGGGCCATATCAGGTCGATGGGGGATCGTTCTACACGCTCCACCCTGTCTCGTGTTTGTGGAACTTGAAAAACACGCATCACAATGTGAAATGTACTTCGTTGACGGATCATTTTAACCGCCTTGTTGTGTAAGGGTTGTTTAAGAAGCCTCGTTTAGTTTCACCTGCTAGTTACTACATCAGTTCCATGGACATCATACAGTATGTTACTCGCAGTAGAAGCTGATAGAAGAAGCCTCTTTCTCCAGTGGTAAATATGCAGTGCCCAGTGAACAGGGATACAAAAGAACCAAGGTTCACTTGCTAAATGTGCTGCCATGAGTTGGGAAATGAATCTTAGTGTAAAATTGGTGCCGAATGATTATCGACAAGATATCCTGGGGAAGGGGTTCGCGTTTATTTCCCAATGACCAATGTCTTCGACGGAGTATTCTCTATTTGGGATTCATCTCCTACGAAGATGGTATCCTCCACCGAGGCACCGAATGTGCTTCATCAGAATCCATCGCTACGAAATGTTCAATCTGTACGCAATGTGTTGATCAACGCCATCCCTATCGCATCAATAAGAGAAGAACCTACGCATTTTTTCCAGCTCAGTGTGGGAATGCTGTTACACGTATCACACCCCACCTCTGGGCTTAGCTCTTCCAAGGCCTGGGGGAAGGTTTGCACATCGAGCCCCAGATTTTCCAGGAGTGCAAGTGCGGCAATACAGCCCCTCTCTTCGACCACGAACTGACACGAATGTGACCTGGTACACGCTTTATGAGTCATAGCAGCTCTCCAACCACTGATACACCACGCAGGGGAATCTCGACAGGCTTCTCCGGCACATTCCACACATGAAAGGATTAAAGCTACCGAATTGATGATGCCAGGGCGGGTCCGGGAGATCGAGTCCAAGTCAGGGAGCGGGCAAAATGGGAAAATTTTGGCCAAATCGTCGACAGTCTGAGGGGGCCACTGTGCTATGAACTCGTCTACCAAAGTGTGGACTGTGTGCTCGTCAACAACGGTGTTGAAAGGTGAGTGAATCAGAGTGGAGAATGGCTTGTAGACCACCGCCTCGGATGCGTACGGAAGGGCAGTTTCGACTGTCCACGCGAACTTCTGTGCTTCAAGGGCGCTGTAGAAAAACCACTTCCGAATGAGCCCCCTTCGCATCTCCAACAAGTTTTTCCGTTCCACTTCAATGACTGCTAGCTCCAAAGTCGATAATATCCGCGGCCAGCCTGCAATATAGTTGTTGAGTAAAATCTCATAGTTCGCATCACTGAAAAAAATCACCTCGGCGTAAACCTCTCAATGGGTTCCTTGGGTTGAGGCCCAATGAGACATAATGTGACTGGATATTGTAGGCTCTGTAGTCTGTCAGGAGGACTTCCTCAACATCAGCCTTTGCATGGCCGAGCTGCATCAGACGGTGCTTTACCCTGCAGGCAGCGTCCGCTTATCAGTACTAGGGGAAAATGAGGGGATAATGGTGGCATACCTCGAGAAGACTTTCCCACCTTGGTCCGTCTCGGTATCTTCTCTGCGTTCCGCAAGTAGGTATTCCCAGGCTAACCCAGCGACATTACACTGTGCACGCAGTTGATTAACGATCACTGGCTGAACTAAAGTTACGTAGAGATCACACTTACTACGTCGAAAACCTGGATGAGATCCTTTGTGGAAGGATCCACAGATAAACGGCTCAGCTCACGCTCGAAGAATTCGGCTCTATGACCCCAACCGGCTTCATACGAGAGTGATGCATATCGGTCAGCGACGCTCTGCACCCAGGAACGGTGGGTTGGAAACTCTGGCCAAGATCGGGTCGGAATATTTGGGTCGTCTGTTCCGGTGTAGGACCCTAACATAGGCTGAGGGCTGTTGACTACTCTTTGCAGTTGAATCACGCGACTTTCAATTCCAATAAACACCTTTCTATGATATATTAGATCAAATTATTGCGTATCAAATCATGCACATTTGACTCTGATTCGACTTACATCCGCCTGTTGTCGAAACATTGGCCGCACAGCCTCCGCCTTGAGATGTAGTTCACCTCTGCTTCGACTTCTTGACAATCCTGTGCACCAGTCAACAACTTTGCCGATCATAACAGACACGCCCAAGGAGCACTAACCCGACATATCGCTGATCCAAACAGAAGATCAGTCCATTGGGGGTGGGGTATATCCATCGGGCAGGGTGGGAGGCTCGGGTTCCAGTTATACGACTCCTGCCAAAGCCAGGAAGCGCTACGAGTCATGACAAGAGACCGGAAAAACTTGGTCGTGCGAGCAAGATGATATAGGTCAAGAGGATGTAGACGCATGAGGACCTATAATAGTAACATTTGAGGCTGGCTGATTCTGAAAAAATAAGTGAGTAACATGAACTCACCTCGCAGAACAGTTCCGGCGGCCAGTCGATGAGGAGACGGCGAAGGTTGGCATTGCATTTCGGTTTTTGACGTAGTGTCCGATGTTCTTTCATAGTCTCGACCGTATTAGAGTTCACTTGCAAAGTTTCCAAGTCAATTGGTCTGGCAATTCTCCAGTAGGGAGAAAGGAACTCACGAGCGAAAAGTTTTTGGTATCGATTCCACGTGCCTTCAGGCTTCCGTTCGAATAAGGCTTCGATCTCTGCACTGTTGAGGCCTTCACAAGGTAAGCTATCGTATTCACATGTTATATTCTTGAAAACCATGACACTGAAGTTAAAGTGGTTGAAGAGTTAAAAGTAGGTCGAGGACAGCTTAGGCTTTTCAATGAAGGCGTACCCAAATCCCAGATTCTTAGCGCCTAGCGTAGGGGCAGTGTGAATTGTCACCTCCCCTTTTGATGTCGATATCTGTCATTGTGATTATTGACCAACTCATGGCCATTAATTATGGTCGTTGACGCATTGGCCCAAAATGGGATGACAGCCACAGCTGGATGACGGAAATTCAAATAAAGCCAAACAGCGCGTGCCCCCTTCCAGTAATGATCTATTGTTAGCCTGAGGCGTCTTTTTCACGCGCATGGGGAGATTCCATTATTTTACAAGTGTCTGAGAATGTAAAGGGTCTGGTGAGCCTAGTATCAAGTGACCTTTCATCATCAGGTTTGGGGACATCATCTCTTCGCCACGTGTGATGCCAAAAATTATTCCCAACAGCTCAATCAAACGGTGCTGCTTATACATTTCGTGGCACTACACGGGTGTCATAGACCTCAATAATAGCTCATCCTTGACGAAATGCGTGCCAAGGACTGCCACGGAAACTTTATGTTTGTTAAACCTATGAACTTTGGTCCAGTACAAAGCCACAAGACGTACTTATCAAGGAGATGTTGGGTGAGTGGGAGACGACAATAAAGTTGGGTTCCTTGATTAGGTCACATGGCACATTTGAGCTCTGCAAGAGGTTCTGCGGAGAGGCCGACTGGTCGACTAGGAGTATGCTGCGCCTCTAAGCCTCCGTAATGGAAGATATCCTTACCTTCAATAGGTGCAGATAGTGATGTCTGGCAAAGGAAAGTTTAGTTTCATGCCACCACACTGGCGAAAGGCTTACTATAGTTGAGTGTGCTTCCACGCTTGGCGTGGCACGAAATTACGGAAGTGAATGGCCCCAGGCTTTATTATGGATACGCGGATATGCGCCTTCATGCAGCCGCAGGAAGGCTGTGACCTCGAGAGCCGAAAGGTTACAGCTGTCTTTTACGTGTGCATCATCAGATCTCATCTGAACAATATGCGTTATCTGGATAAAATAAAAAAGATGATCAAAAATGGACATGCATAGAAGTAGAGACGTACGTATGCTCTCCAGGGGTAGACTTTGCGTTCCGTGACACCACGGTATGGTCGGGCGGGGCAGCTGGTACACAACAGTCTAGCTTGCAATTCGTCCATATCGGATGCAGATGCAGTGAGAGAGTCAAGGCCAAAAAACGAAATCAAAGCTGTTGTAACCGTAAAGCCTCTCCAGGAAATTTTGAAATTTTTGCCCGACCGTTTTACAAACGTAGTACAGCGAAGATGCCCACACACGTCATCCCAACCGAAAAAACACATCCCCTGCGCAGCTTTTACGCAATGGAGGCAGGTAAATATTGTTGTTGCTAAGTTGGGCCCGAAGTTGTAGGGCATAGAACCGCCAAGCTCGGGTACCTTATGTTGAGGCAATTGCCCCACAAGATAATCCATCATCTGTTGACGCCAATTATCGAGATATTCTGGGAGTTTTGCGAGTGCGTTGTTACAATCCGAAACGGTAAGGTTAGAGTCGAAAGGAGCGTTCACCAGAGTGGAAAAGGTGTTGTAAGCTAACAATTTTTCGTTGTCTGGAAGACATACCTAGACAATGGGGTCTGATGTTTTTTGATACTCCTCATATGCTGCTTTGATTACTTGTTGCCGTTCATGCAGAGGTTCCTGGCGTGCTGAGAAAAGTCTCGCTCTCACTGGCTTCAACCAGTGGCCGGATCTCTCTCCAGGCTGCGAAAGTTGCGATTGAGTAAATTGGGTGTCTGAAAAAACTAGAAATGTAATTACCGCGACGTGTGAGCCTCCGTATTTTCGGGGGGGGGGGGTCCCAGCCCACCAAATTGAGTAAACCGATACTAGCATCCGATATTAGGACCATACTTGAGGCGTAACAGCCCAGATTGGCTCATTTCTTCTTTCCTGCTTGTTTTGATCTTTCTTCTCTCATTATTTCATTATCCAGAATGTTCGCTATTGAACAGAGTTGACGATGTTGATCTACAGAAAACCGTGTCTGACATGTATATTGTATCGAGATGTGGTCATAATTGCGTTGACATGGTGTCCTGTCGCGGTATAGAGCTCTCCCGAATCCGCTGCGAAGAAAGGAAGTTCTCTAAAAAAGTAGAAGCCGGAGTGGGAATTTCGACATGCCTTGAGACGATTTGGGAGCCCGAGGACAATCACCGGTGTGGTTCCAAACGATTTTGGACGTTCCTAAATAGAAGTATCAGCGCGTAGCAATCTGTCTATGTAAGTCTGACTGTCCAAGAAATTGTCCGACATCATAGCGCCCAAATTGAAATATGCCATCCAGTTTCTACGTCACAACTCTAACTTCGACTTGAGCGCTAGTCATTTTTTCTCTCTCCCGTAGGTAGTTAGATCACATAAGAAGGCCAAGAGTCCAATAACGTAGCAACGCATGCACATTTCAATCTAGGAATGTGTACAGAGTCTTCGTCGGAGAGTGAAACATGGGTGCAACTCGGCAATTCCCGAAACATCCGTACGGCCTGGGCATGGAAAGAGAAAGAGAACTGATTCCTTTGATTCTGAACGAGTCCAAACAAGTCTCCAGTGTCTGGTGAATTGGTTCATTATTGTCAGCCCGTTACGCACATCTCTAGCCGTGGATGATACTTCTCCGTTCTGCATGTGGAATATCCATTTTTTTCCATCGTATCTTCAAGGTGAATGGTCGCATATCTGGGATCTGACCGTGGAGCGTGACAGCCTAACTCTATTTGCTCAGAAGTCATTTCAGAGATGGCGTGGGGGATTCTGCCCTATGCTGGCGCCGTACAGCTCTATACATGCATCTTGTACCTTACTTGGTTCTCTTGAATGTCTATCGGCTTCTAAATCACCATTGAAGCACCTCGAACAGCCGTTTCGGCACTTCTCCAACAGACGAACGTGCGAACCCTAAATTTCTTTAGTCGTCTCGAACGCTTGTGACTACGCTTCCTTCAAGCACATGAGCTCCTTCGAATGTCCACGGCCATCCGTATATCAACAACGCCATTCCTGACGTGCATATAGGGTTCTCCTGTCTCTGAGGGTACCGGAGCCAACCTCTAGTTTGCTCCACAATAATGGCAGCCCCGGTTTCTCTCAAGGAAAAAATCAAAAGTGTTTCGCTCATTTTCGCGTGCGGATGTCTCAAAGATCTCCTTCACTGACGCGAGACCTGAGCTCTACTTTACAGATGTGGGACAGCCTTGTTCTCGGACGGTACGAACAGTATCTGAGTCTGATGACCCGCCCCTTATTCTCCCACAAATAGGCTATGCCAACACCGTCATAGGAAGTGGTGTGTATCAGTGACATAGTATCGGGATTGTTGACTTTCTAATACTGCACAGTAAATACGCGTAAGTCTCCAATCCTCAATTTCTCCCCATGGGGCTGATACCCAGTAGTCTTGACTCGTATATACGGCAAGGAGGCGTTAGCAAAGCACAACTACAGTACCATCGTTAACAGCCTTGGATTCGCGGGGACCGTAGTCGGCATGCTCCTCTTTGGTTAGCGATATGATACCTCTTCCAATCTTCTGGCATCACTCATTGAAGCCTGACAGGTTTTCTCTCGGATAAAGTTGGGCGGAAATTTGGCATGGTAAGCTCCGCAGCTTTCGGCTCTATGACTACTATTTTTGACCAAGATGAAGATGTCTGCCGCAGGTATTGTCATTGTCTTCTCAGGCTTGTCTGCTGCATCGTCGGGTGCAAATGGTAGTGTTGGTGGCCTCCTGAGTATGCTTAGCGCAATGCGGTAAGTCACAATCAATTGTAAGTCACCGGTCTCCTTATCACCACCAGGTTCTTCCTTGGTATCGGGGTTGGTGCCGAGTATCCTTGTGGCTCTGTCGCTGCCTCAGAACAGTCAGAAGGCGCGGCTATCAGCAAGAATGCACGACACCGTTGGCTCGGCCTCGCTACAAGTATAACCTCTTTTATCTGGTTCGGCATTGTCTCAATCAATGTACAGTCACTTCCCTCGTTTTTGGTTTCGCGATTGCGTCTTTCACCCCTTGGGTCCTGTACTTGATGTGAGTTCATCAAGTTTTTTATAGTGCAACACTTAAATCGAGTCTGTAGTTTTGGGGTGAACCATCTCCGGGCCGTGTGGCGCCTCTCTCTTGGATTGGGCGTTGTACCCGCGCTTGCTGTTTTACTGTGGCGCCTTAATATGGATGAGCCGCCCTCGTACAAAACTGATTCAATGAAATACGCCCGAATTCCGTATAAGTTAGTGTTTCGTCGGTACTGGGCGTCATTAACTGCCATTTCCATTGTGTGGTAAGCCCCAATTTGTGTAATGGAATCTAAAACTGTGCTAACTTCTTTATGATATAGGTTTATACTTGACATTATCGTGTCCGTACTCTCTCCTGAGGTTTCGAGTCATTATTGATCTTCACAACTCAACAGATATCCGGTAAGGCAGTGGAAATGTGGATTTGCCGACACCTCTCCTGATACCCAGCTTTATTCTAGTTTTCAATCTACTCTTCTACTATTCTGAACAAGTACGTCGTTACCTGTCGGCCTGACCTAACTCTAAAATAATCAGTATAACCGGTGGATCTGAGGACCTGAAGATTATTTTTGGTTGGAACGTCGTCATCAAGTAAGTTTAGCTCCTCTCGTAATCGATGGCGGATAACAATTTCACCAGCCTATTCTATTTACCAGGTATATGTTTATTCGTTGTGGCTTCGCAGTGAGATTTACAAGAAGTGGATAGGGGCTGTGATTGGTTCCTTCGCCTCAGATTACTTCGGACCGAAGTGGACGTTGGTACGCACCGCGTAGGCTACGGCCTAACCACAATTTCTAAGCAAGGGACGGGTTTAATGTTTAGATCATTGGCCTCCTCCTACAAGCGCTCGTAGGCTTCCTTATGAGCGGTCTCTATGTGCCGTACGAGATCACGCCCTGCTGCCGTTGGATGTTACTGACGCGAAGTCCTGTTCTTATAGGCTTACGAAGCATATCGCTGCATTTTCTGTATGTTACGCTCTCTTGATGTCAACAGGACTAAATCTACAATGTTACGAATCATGTAGACACTATACGGTCTGTTCCATAGCTTCGCAGAATTCGGTCCTGGACTTTGCACCTTTATTCTCGCTGCGAAGGCTTGTCCCACTGCTGTGCGTGGTCAGTACTTTGGTGTAGCTGCCGCCTGTGGGAAGGTGGGGGCTTTCGTTGGTATCTGGAGTAAGCCAAATCTATATAGACGAATCACTATTTCTTACTGAATTGAGTTCTTAGTGTTTCCCCCAATGATCAAAGGCTCGAGGTTTTCCCCTTGCTATAGTGATTAAAAATGACATCATATACAGCATTTGGAGGTGCCGAAACCGTTAGGGGCAATACTGGGCCATTTTGGTTCGCCAGTGGTGAGTAGCGCAGTTACCGAGTGGAGTCCAGCTTTCTGAGTAGTGTGCTTCCAGGCCTTTGTATCCTGAGCGCGTTGATATCTTTTTTCTTTATCCATCCACTCTCCGAAGAGGGTATGGTAAAGGAAGATCGTGATGTAGGTAACTCGAAGTCGCAGAATAAATTTATGCTGAATAACAAATAGTTCCGCGAGTATCTGGAAGAAAATGGATACGATACAAGCGCTATGGGTCTCGGCGGAGATACAAGCGATATTACGACCTACGCATCGGACGACCATGCCATGGAAGACGAAAAGAAAGTACATGATATAGAGAAACAGGAACCAGAGGCATAACCATGTCAACTCATTGAGAGAAGAAACAATTTACGCGAAGGACGATATATAGGGTGACGAATCCTTAGTTGTATGAATAAGAAATGGAAAGGTATATAGTAGCTGTCTGTATTCGGGCGAGGTGTACACGAGCTCGCCCATGAAGGAATTATCATTAGGAATCAGGTTGATCAAGGATGCGAAGTCCTTGCCACGAAAACGGCTGAACAAACCTGGATATACTTTCAGAATATATACTAGAGGAGAAGAAAATGCCGCGCGAATCAGCTTTTCGCTTCGTCAAAGCAATCGCATCTAAGTTTGGTGTATTTTGATGGCTCCAATGTACCTCCACCATGTTCCAACCAGTAACGTCCAGCGCCTCTACGACTTTAGAGAATTCCAAGGATTCGGGAAGGAGAAAAGATAATCGACATTTCTTAAAACTATTGTTTGCGGGTTTTTGGGATATCACCAAGTCACTGGCAAGGTCACCATGGAGTATAAGGACCTTCAAGGAAGTCATGATTGGGATCATGGAGTCTACTGCGTAGCCCTCATCTGGTGCTCGTGGGAAGTGGCAGGAAACGGATAGGTATTCAAGGGTGCGCGCAACTTGAGCCAGGAAGAGTCGGAAGTCTTGATTAGTGAGACCCTCAATGGATCTCAGTTGCACGCTGCGAAGGGTGGGACGGTGGCGTGAAAGGCCAGAGAAAAACAGAAGCTGGGAGCCATCAAGTGCCCCGGTGTCTAAAATAAGGTCGACAATCTTGCATGAAGATTTATTGGCCTGTGCAAATAGAGGTGTCAAGTGACAAATTTCAGTTTGTTTGTGAATCATACCGAAGCTTGGGATTGTAGTCCCGTCCTTGAGCGGAGACCAGAAATTATAGAGCGTAAGGGATTTAAGGGCTTCACGAGTTTTGGAGAAGACCGCCATAAAGATATAGTCACTCTTTGAAGGAGTGGCCAATGTACAATGATGTCCTGGATGTCATCGATGTCCAAACAGCGGACCGGATCTCCAGGCCCGCGGTGTGGTGGAGCGACAGTCAAAGTTTGAACTTTTTTCAAACCAGAGAGAACCTTGAGAGTTTTCTGCTGGAGTGACTTGTGCGTGTATGCAAATGTCAAATTTCGGATATTTGTTGCGAACTGTAAAACCTGATTCTGGGCCTCGAAGTACTGAGGTCCCGCCATATGTCCGTGACGCTGCCTATAATCAGAGGGTTGATATCTGCACATCAGGGCTCCTTTATGTGGATTTTTGAGCAAAGAACGAGCGACCGCAGTCAGAGGAGCGGGATCGTGATCTCGGACAGCAGGAAGAGGATTCTGAGCGTCTCCAAAGAATATATCTATTACTGGAGCCCAAGCTGTGCAAACCAGCCCAAAAGATAATAGCTCTTTCCGCCATGATTTATACTTAAGCCTGAAGGCATGCCAGGCGATGCAGAAAAGTATAGACAGAGGAGGCTGCTTAAAGGGGCGACGATTGTGAGGCAGAGGGAGGATGCGAACCATGTGAGTGTTAGGATCTATAATGGGGATCTGGAAGGTCGACGGACGGCGGGGATTGGTGTGTAGGAATAGCGTGAATGGCTCGTGTTCAATCGGTATCACCTTTTCGTAGACGACTCGCAAGGGAACGTTGCGTGCCATTACAGGCCATGGCAATAATTTCATAGTTGCATATTTCCCTACTTGAACATCATTTGGCGAATCGTTAAAGAGAATAAGTTCGAACACAATGGTGCAGAGATCTTCCGTCGCCTCTGGAAGAAGGGACTCGGCAAGAGGCTGCTTTCCACGGGAGGATTTTAGGGCATACCCATGGCTTCTGTGTTTGAAGTCGGGATTGAGTCGGCAGGCCCGAGGATCTGAGCATCCTTTGACCATCTGTACAATATTTGGATTAGTGGGCTTCAAAGAAAGCACACTATACGCGTACCAATTGCCGGCTGTGCAAACCTTTGTACTGAGAGACTACAACAACTCTGATACCAGAAATTAGAGACTTTGTTCCTTCGTCCAGAACCACTGACACAACAGAGCAATGGGATGTAAGAGACGGTATCCCAGCGGTTTCGAACACACTGTGACTCGCCCAACAAGAGGGCAGGCCTGACTCAGTGTTAATTGAATGTTGCTGCGGCACCATTATAATGATGGCCTAGGGCGATATGGCTGTTGTAAGATGATGCACTGGAATTGTAGGGCTTAGTCGTAAGTACCTCCAAATACTCAATGACGGTGGTCAAGAACAGTACTATGGTTTGAGTAATATGATCATGATGAAGGAAACGGTACCGTGGTCCTGGACTCCTGGTGTATCACCGTGTGTCAGGGTCGTCCGTCGTAAATAGCGGGCTATAGCGGGCCGGTTCAGGCTCTGTGTACAGCCACACCCCGGCATTTCTCCAACATCGAACCTGTTCTCCAGATCTACACTTAGGATGACCACATTGCGTGGAAAGTTGTGCATGATGGCCCGTGGACGCGTTCTTTTAGGTTCCAAAAATTTCCGGGTCATCAACCCACGGACAAAATTCTTCGCGAAAATCCTTACTTGGACGATAGTACAGTACTCTGTACGTGTCATGGCAACTCGACTTTGTCAAGCTCTGTCTCAAGCCTGTCCAGAGTGTATAAATACGCAGAGATGTCGATTCATCACTACATATGACTACCTATGTCACCGCTCACGCCCATAACGTGACGGTCGTGTCAAATTTTGGCTTGATAGGTGGCTCCCCAACAGCTATATATTCCAAAGAACTTGAGATCTATCAAACTACTGTGATCAACTTTACTGGCTCGTATCCTTCAGGACCTTCAAGATTCAACATAGGTCGACACATGGATACGCTCAATCCTCTTCAAGAAGCGCCTCTCTTCGGAACGGATTCAGATGAGTTCTATGCTGTGACGGGGTACCAGGCCAAGTTTCTAGAAATTGACGAATCTATAATTTCATGTGAGACCTCCCGTTTATTGGCAATGTATAACCATCTTTGAATTCACGTTCCAGGGAACGTCATGGCTAACAGCTTGATGAGAAAGGAGCGAGTGAAGCAAGCCGGAAAGAAAAAGAAATGGACACTAAATATTTTTCTTGGTCTACCGTTAGACCTGATTCACGAGGTCAGCATTTAGCAAGATATAATGTTTAAAAATTACTTTAACGCGTACTGCAGATTTTTGGTCACTTACATCCCATTGATATATATCACATCGCGCAAGCAAATAAAACGTTACGACAAACTGTACTAGCCCGTAATGCTTCATCCTTGTGGAAAATATGCTTCGAGCGTCATCCGAGTCTTCCTAGCTGCCCTCCAGATATGTCGGAACCAGCATGGGTTTCATTTCTTTTTGGGCCTGTTGTCTGTGATGTCAGTCGCTTCGTGCTTTTCACCCTATACAAAGCTTCACACCAGTTCTCAGGAATGTGCCGCACACCTAGCCTTTCCCGATTTCGCTTATCGAAAGCGCTTATGTGATAATTGCCTGAAGACAAGGTATGTTCTACCAGTAAATGTGAGATTATTCATAATTTCATGTTAACGCTATACCCGCAGTCAAGTTTCTCGGGATACACTCATAAACGGTCAACTTCTTTATCCACCGAATGACCCTATCTGGGATATCGTTCCCGCATCTTTTAGAAAAAGTAATATTTACAGTATATCATCACATCGGAATTCGTCTCACTCGTTTATAGAGGGATCTTATTATTGGGGAGACAGCTCGCGTGGTGATCACCTGTATCTGTTGCCTGATCTTCAAGCCACTGCGCGAAAAATTGAAGAGCTTCAAGCGAAAGGCAAGGCCGACGATATCATGGTAATGAACTCTGTGGAGTCTTTCAAACGGACAGCCAAAGCCCACACGATTGAGGTGATGAAGGTTGGGTTCATCATTTCCCCGACTTCTATGACGATTTGCTGAGCTATTTACACAGCATAACGACAGTTGCACCACATGGGCTGCAGACATGTTGGAAGAAGCCTATTCTGACATGTACCGCGGGGTTGGAGACCAGTGAGTAATAGAGGTTGAACCAAGGCGAGGCACTTACTACCTAATTCTTTGCCCCAGAGTATTTGAGCGCATGAGAAGGCTCAATTATGACGCATTTGAACTCCACAAGAGTATTTCGTACACTTATTTGTCTGATTATTACCCCCAAGTCCGTAGACTGTCCCGCCGTGGTATATTGATTCACGTCTGCGGATTTCTAATCGCTGAACATTTCTTATGCAGTCTGGAGATGGCTACGGCCGCATCTAGAGGCCCATGTATGCTCTGAACGGGAGAGGAAACTTGGCAAACCACAATGGGCTCTTCTGGGCTCACACGGACGAATAATCAAAGCAGCTTATTTGGCATACCAAAAGACCTTGGACCCCATGACCTGGGCATCACTTCCGGACTACGAGGAGCTGTTGGAATACGATGCCTTTTCTGCCTTGCTGAACAATGTCAACCCCACACTTACCGTCTCAGACTGTAAGGAAGCACTCACAAAGCTATCAGGATATCTCGATGATTGGCGTCAACAAAAAATACAGTACCTTCTATCCCAACTATCCGAACAGGCGGTGACAGACAGTTCTATTGATAAGCTACATCTTGCGACGTCGCTATTCACTTGCGTTGGATGTGAGACAATAGGCGAGAGGGGTGCATGTCTGTTTGGGTGGGAGGATATCTGCCTTCACGTTCGGTGCATGACATCGGTAAAACATGGAGGCAAACATTTTGTACTCAACAAGTTAGGCTCTACGGTTGCTGCTGCAGTCGTTTCATTTCTTGGTCTTGATCCACTTGTGGCATTAGCATCTGATGTGGACAAAATGGAAGCCAGGCTGTTGTGCTCCCGCTGCCCTAGCCGACCGCATCGTGGTGTCAATGGGTACAAAGTTTATACTTGGAGGGAATATGTTGGTCCCAAGCTCTGCAGTTTTTCGTGATCGTTAACACATTCTTCGTCCAGGTCACACATGTCGTTCTAAGGAAGTCCGATGAAGCACATGCAAAGAACACTTGTGACCTCCTGACCCCCGAAGTAGCGGCTTCGTTTCGAGCACACGAGGATGCACACCCTGACCCCACCGACAAGGCGTGGAGCTGCACACACTGTTCTAAGCATTTTGCCAACTTTGTACCCCGCCAACAGGCATGGAAACACGCTCATCGAAAGTATGTTGAAACTTTCTACCACCTATTACATAAAATAATAAAGTTGATCGATAGGCACGGGATATCCATTCCCATAGAAGGGAATGATTTTTTCCACTACGATGGTCCAGAGGCTCAGCAGAAGTCCAGGCGGCCTGTCGGTCTTTCCAAACTCAAGGAGTTCGCGTGTGTAATGTGCATGAATTGGGAAAAACGATTATACCCTCTACAAGTGGTCAAACAGCACCTCAAAGACAGGTATGTAACTGGGATTTGCGTGACGTGCTACTGATTAGTATTTTTGTGTATAGACACTACATTTCTGAGCCAAATCTAGATACGCACTTCGTTAAGGTCCAATTACTACTGAAGTCGATGCCACTGGTAGAACCACTCTAAAAGAAACGGTACAGAATATACTTTTGGTCCCACACAGATGAAATCGTATGAGTGCTTGATACGAAGCCAGCCTTCTCTGACGAAACCTGTGCCATGCCACCAAAACCATGTTATTCAATGTTTCATGATTCATACATACACACGCTAGCCCATGATGGGTGATGGCACAGTATGACAGGGACACTTGTCTCCGCGTGCGGGAGTGAAAAGTTTGTCCATGATCATTGATGTCGTACACCAGATCATGATCACTCGTGTGTAAGGCGATACTGAAGCTATAGAGCAGCATTAGTGCCGAGGTTTTGATAACAAGAGGAAGTACGGACCTAAGATATATATACGTACTCCACAGTATCGAAAACTTTCCCATACATACTACCCTTTACACGCGATTCGTCATGGGAAACCTCAGGAACCTCTCCTCGACCTTTTCGTCCTGGTTGGTCCTAGGGGTTGGTGGAGGCATTGAGGCCAACTTTCAAGATAGGCGATGGGCGATGGTGATGATACACCCTTGGGTGAAGACGGGGCGTGGGTCGATGTGTCGTAGAACCTGATATGACCCTGGACGCAGAGCAGAATGGGTTTCGCCGTAACATGCCGCCAGCTGAGCACCACAGGCTCTGTCCCTCTAGTTAAGCGAGCACGCTTTTCTATTGGTCGTATAGTCGTAGTCATTGCACTTGTACTGGCCCCCCGAACTAATGGCCTGTTGCTTGGCCTGCGTCTTGACCACAAGCCATGGCTTAGACTGGGATAGCAAGTTAGGTCGACATCTGCAGGGGCCGGGACCGCACACTGGCATGTGTCCCGCGAATATTATACGTGTATGCGTTAGGCGCGAGTGTCCACATGGAATAGTGATTTGAGAGGCGAGAAATCTGGCCACTCATTGTGCCTTGGACTGGCAGCACACTGTCCACGAGAAATCGAATATTTGTGTGGGTGCAGGTGTACAATCTTGTACCTACACAATTGAGTTCGGTTACCCACATCCTACACTCTCTATCATTGTCGGAGTCTGTTGCAGATACTGCCTCACTTGTGAGTGGAGCTAGAGGGAATCGTATCGCGAGAAGCGCGGAGGTAGTCTGTTGAACTTGGAGAGCAAGGACAAGGGGAAAATCAGCTTTAGGAACCGGGGATATACCCCATCATGATGATCACATGGTGGTTGTTGAAGAGATGTATCCCCACAAGTTTCTCACCTCCTTACTTTCCACATTCCATCATGAAATCTTACGCAGGCCAATATTGAATTAGAAGATATCACTCCAGAATAGTTTCTAGTGACTCGGATCCGCGACTATAGGCTTGTCGTAATGATGTTGTTATTTTCGCTCAATTCTGAAACACCATTTTACCAGGACTTCGAAGGGGGTTTAGAGTCTGACTAGCTTACATTGGGATATCATCGTAGCTCCAAACTCTCAGTGCAATGCAAGGCTGCGATCACAATGTTGGCTAGTACTTCCTCGCGCCGTCTAGGTTCCGTCACCTCACCGTCAAAGAGAGTGCTACCTGCTGGGTGACTCACATCTCCCAATCGTCGTGCGGGAGAGCTCGGAGCATCAACAGAGCGACTTGTTCAGCTTTACGGGTGTGTAGTTTGGGGCTCCCATCTTACCTTTAGTTCACCTTGTTATATTATTCGATTATTCTTTTTAGGTTCAAGTGCATTATGCGTCTTGAATCTTGATCCAATCTTGTGGGTTATGTTAGAATGTGCTCCGCCTCTTCTTCGGTTTCGCGGCCATGGGAACGCAAAGTACCTATCCTTAATGGGCAGCCTCATCAATGGGACCTAAACCGCGCTCATCGCGTATTCGTTCGGGTGAAGTTGGACGGCCCGTACAATAAATGGCCAACGACATGCAGTGCCATGGGTTACGCAACACGTAAATTTCAAAGCTACCAAGGGTCGCGTTCGTGATCAACGAATGATTCGGACGACGATGCAAATCTCTACATGGCAGTGTCAAATCCACGAAACTTTATAAAAGTTGTGTGCCATGAATTCATCCATACTCTACGACGCCCATTTTCGATGACACCCGAAGAACGAGCCCTGATTCAGGAATTTGGAACATCCATTTTGAGAAATCTAGGAAGTGTGGCTGTCGGAACAGCGGTCTACGGTAAGAAAAAAATCAGAATACCCTCATCTTTGTCATATTTTGAAGTACGCTTTCCAGGCTCTGTACTTCTCTTAACCTTCGTCATGCTCACTTCGAAGATAGTAACGTAGGAACTCACTTTCCTGCACAGTAACGATCTAAAGAACTTCCACAGTAAAACGCACATGTCCGACTTGCGACTACAGTGCTGGGTGCTGACCGCAGCATCAATATCTAGTCTCCTGATTGCTAGTGTGATATGGGCCATACGGCTGGCTGGTCTAGTGAATTTTATCTACAGAGGCTTAGTGAGCAATCCTGGCCTTCCACTATCGGTGAAACGGACCTTAGTACATCAGCGAAGCTGTGCGCTAGAAGTGGGGCGACAGTGGCTTGGAAATACTTTGGTACATCTGGTTCAAACTACCGTCCTGCTCACTTTTATATCCTTTCATCGTGTACTAGCCAATTCTCAGCGATTTCATTGTGATATGGCGAGCACGGATGCTGTTCCCTCAGCACAAATGGTTGAATGCGTTGAGCTTAATTTTAGGTATTGCAACCTGGGGTGAGCAACTGGCATCCAATCCTCCTTCGGTTGCTAATCTTGTCGTTTAATGTTCAGCAATAGGATTTTCAGATGCAGGTTACCTATCGAGTCTGAGTATTGCTGATTATATCAGTTCCGCAAAAAATCCAAAAGCAATAGACAACAATCTTACAAGTGCTTTTCTTGCACTATCACTGGCAACAAATCTTGTCGCTACTTTTTCCATTGGAAAAGGTGTATGGTAATTGGACATCCAGCTATGAAGCTCTCCTTCTCTTATCATTTACCCAGGATGCATCGAAATTCTCTTCATAAGAACCTTGACAAGAGTCGCCGCTCTCAATTTCGAGTCCATCGACTCTTGTGTTTACTTGTGGAGTCAGGGCTGGCTTATTCAGGGCTACAGGTTTGTTACTAATAATATGCACCTTTGAGCAACTTACATATGTGAATTGTAAGATAATAGGAGTCACCTTTGACTTGGTTTTGAAACGGGTTGATTCATCCCTTGTTCTACGCATTGCTGTCAACCTCTTTTGGATGCTCTACGCCATGTCATCGGTATGTACAGGTCTTGTGGATATTTTTGATTGATCACGGAGCGTGTCCTTAATTCAGGGAGTGTATCCCTCTCTGGTGATATTCCTGATGAAGCGGGGTGGCAGTCGTATTGAATCGGAAATGCAGAACCTCCCAGACCTTGTCGATTTTGAAGTATCTTACCTCTCTGGTACGCCTCGTCAAGCCGACCTGGAGGCACAGCATCTCTCCAGTATGTCTCTTGCTGGCCTGGAAATATCACATCTGTCCGATACACCCACTTTGGCCAACCTGGAAACACAGAATGTCCACGACGATTGCGTTGGATTGGAAACACGGAACATCTCCAATGCTCCGAGCTTGGCCGATATCAAAATATCCCCCACTGCCACGGCCACTACGGCCACTCGAGAAACATGATATGTTCCTGATGTGCAAATTGAGATAGTTTCCCTTGATTAGGAAGGGTAGACTTTGTCAAGTTTGAAGGTAATTGATCAGGGAAGGATAGCTGTATGTGCGAAGTATAGTAGTTCTAATAATACATAGACATCCTCTAATCGTATAGTAGAATAATTATTGACCTACTTAACCGAGATGTCACCACCGATCCCTATGTGTTCAACCTTTCGCTCCGATGAAATGCTTGCTGCAGACTGGCATCGTGAAGGCCCAAAATTGCATAGGGGTTTGATACAAATCCAAGCACTTCTTGCTTTGAAGCCTGGTACCCAATTTGAGGCCAGACTACATAAAAAACTTTCCAAGAGGGAATACCTCCTGGGAACAGAGGTAATATTGCATGTTAAGGTTCATGTAGTACCGGTCTCGTCCTTACTAACACATGCCATTCTCCAACACGGAACAAGTCTGAATTGATCTGCAAGTAATTGGGGTCCCTGTGATATACTAGGCTGCTGCGTGCAACAAGGAGCTTGAAGAGACAACCATCCGAAACACAGCCTGTGTTGTGGCTGAATCCGGCTCTGCATTTGGGTTTTTCCCCATAACCTTTGTTCTTGATGGCTAAGACGTCGTTCTAGATTCAGATGGCGGTAGTTAGTCAAACATAACCTCGATGTCAGGAGGAAACAAACGTCAAGAAGTCCGGTTATGCTTGGGCGGGAATGAGGGTCTGCGCTCCAGCACGCTTCCATCAATGATCAGATCCTCTCGGTCAACGGTTGGGGTCACCAGGCGCGACTAGAGGTATCAGGCTTCGATGGGCGAAGACCTGACTGGACTTTGAACATGACGGCGGGATCACGAGGAACATCATAGGATAGTACGATGTTCGTGTATATCTGCAACCGCGAAACATATGAGCAGGATATACGGAAGAATAATCTTCCAACGTACCGCATATGTAACACAGGCAAGGCGTAGACATCGGTAAGCTTGGTATGGAGTACGATTGTATCGCTTCCGAAGTCGAATAGCTCTGGCCCAGCCATCTAACAGATCCGCCTTTGGCTGCGGCAGAGGAGTGGAAGGGATATTAGAGCCCAAAATCGGCAAGACACGCTGGCCTGGAGATATCAATAAGAACGTTCACCTATACCGTCAAGAATTCATAAAAATGCAATGTGCATAGGTAGCGTGAACCTACCCCTTTCAAGTCTTCGTAGACAATATCATACCCCATAGGTAAGCTACCACTGATGCTATATTAGTGACCTGAATAGTCCCATAAGAATCAAAGATGAATGAAAAAAGACGAGCTTACCGACAGCGTTCGGTTTTCATTGCTGGAACCAACTTCGGTATTTTTAGGAAAATTTTGAGAGCCGAATGATCCTCCTCGAGCGGATTATTCATGCCAGGCAAGGTCAGATGGCAAAAGAACCGATCTCTGCTAGGACCAAGTTTGAGACTTCCACCAGTGGGTTGTCTTCTGACGCCATCGGGGTGAAAGAAGGGAACGAGCTTGAAAAGGGTTACGACGATGTTATGTATCTCTGTATCACAAATGTTCGGTCTTCAAACTCATCTTCGATGACAGGAATAAGCCTCACCTCTGGGCTCTCCTCGCCTCCTCATCCGCGATACTGCAGGTGGTTCCCACACTCGCCACCTGCGCAATCACTCCCAGCCGTCCTTCGGGGGCAAAGCCCGCCTTCCCATCCGTTTCACATCTGCCTCCGGAACGGACCACATCGTCACTTCTTGCGCGGTATCCTCATCCACATCGTCACTTTCCCTCTGCTCCGCCTCCGTATAATCCCTCGTACCCGGATAAAAGCTGTTCGTGTTGGCGTCTGCGTCGGCCTCATCCGCCACCTGCTCCCGCCACGCAGAGATTGTAGCCGTTCTCTCTGAACCATCCACCAACCCTGGTCGACAGTCTTAAATGAGTGGTACTGTAGTGCATGAAGGGAGAAAGTAGTAAACAATGCAAGGAGGAAGCAACATAGGGAGTTTCCCGCAATTACGTAAATCGTTCACAACAAGGCTGCATCGCGTTCATTGACCGTATGCGGCCCGTGTTCTAGGAGTGAGATAGATTGGTTTCATCATGTGAAGGACTGTGGTTGATTCATGAGCCTACATCAGCCACAACAATGAAAAAATTTCCGCACTTATGATGTAGGCCAGCTTTTCACTCGAACCCGCTTTCCTACCTAACTTACATCAGAGGCACCTAGAATCGAGCCTACGCTGCATTTTTCCATGGTGAGTACATACTTATACTGAGAGTATCTAAAAAGCAAACCTTTGCTGTAGATATAAATAATATTGTGATGGTCAATCGAGTAACCAGATGACACAGTGAATGTTTCTGGCAGTTACAAGGACACGCAGATTTACACCGATACTCTCAAACCTAGCCTTTCTATCGACGAAAGTCAAACTCTGCGTAATGGGGCCAACTGTGAAACCGCACACGCTACTATCAGAAGATGACTTTCACTTCAGTTCCATGGAGAGGACTGAGGACATAACCCGCTATGCTCCTGGGGGGTACCATCCTATTATTATTGGGGATATTCTCATCTC
Source organism: Myochromella boudieri (assembly GCA_018221655.1). NCBI lineage: Eukaryota > Fungi > Basidiomycota > Agaricomycetes > Agaricales > Lyophyllaceae > Myochromella > Myochromella boudieri. The sequence goes on from JABCKU010008262.1 coordinate 29,767, forward strand.
CAAGTCTGATCCCACAAGTGATTCTTCCTCCTACCGCCAGTATCGTATCGTGCACAAGCTCGGATTTGGCTCATACTCCACGGTGTGGCTCGCCCAAAAAACGTCAGATTCGAGCCACGACGAAACCACGTTCGTTGCCGTTAAGGTTACAACAGCAGAGGAAGAGTATGTTGATCATATGAAGGAAGCTACCATGATCAAAGCTACATCTATGGCACCAACCCATGAATCTGGCGGTAGACATGCCCTAGCGCTGTTGGACCAATTCACCCTGCATGGCCCTAACGGCATTCATGCTGTCCTGGTCACTGATGTCATCGCCCCCATACTTTCGCTTCTAACTCCCAAATGCCTCCCGTCTTGGCGTAAAGCTGCTGCACATGGCCTTGCGCAAGCTGTTGCACAATTGCATGGCGCAGGAATCGTTCACGGTGGTGCGCAATATCTCTTCATAGTGTCATTTAATATGCTAAAACTCTTCTAGACATGCACTTGGGAAATGTAGGGCTTGCCTTCCCGCAGCTCGCTGACCAAGACCCGGACGACGTTATGCAGGATCTCGATCCATACGAAATTACCGTCGTTCTGCCCATATCTGCCCAAAACCAAACGCCCTCGTTACCCGCTTACGTCGTCGCGCCATGCAATCTTGCCAGGTACTACGACAGAATCGTCCCCTCCGATGTTCCTCCTCAAATGAAGATTTTCGACTTTGGCAGCGGTGAGTTCATTCACTCTTTTGTTCGGCCAGGGTTATTGACAATGATTTTCCCTGTGCAGCACATGAAGTTGGGAGCTTACCTCTAAGCTTCCAATGTGCGGTAGAGGCCGCCGCTCCCGAGCTCGCTTTCGCAAGAGCCATCGAGAAAACCGACAATCCGCCTGTCGAGCCGCCAGTAGACGTCTGGGCTCTCGGTTCCGCTGTATGCCTTCCTTTCTCCACGCTGAGTGACGCTAACTAATCCATAACCCAGATCTACGAGCTTGTCACAGGTTCTTCGCTCTTCCACGGGGTCGGCATGAAGGGTCTTCCTCACAACATGGTTGTCCTCGCCGGCTCCGTACCTCCTGGGTGGCAGAATTGGTACGCCGCCCTACCCAATCCACCGCAAGTCTCGCCTGGTAGTGCAGATTTGTGGTGGGCATCACGTCGGGAAATGATCCGTCGGAATTGCGCAGACGACGCGGACGCGGATGTTTTGATTACGCTCTTAAGAAAGATACTGGTGCTTGACCCCACGAAGCGGATGGCGGCGGCGGAGGTTTTACAGGACTTATGGTTCCTTCGTACCGCTGCGTAATTCGTTCCCATGGATGTGTTGTATGGATATGTTTTGACATATCTTGAATGTAATGGACTTTCTGCGAAACTGTTCCATGATTGACTTTCAAATTCAAGATGGGCAGCAAATTAGCTAGTGAGGATGATCAAGTGCTGTGTTCGGCGGTCACTAGTATCAGCGCTGACCAGGCCGCAAGTCTACAGTCCTCTCCTTTAAATTGTTGAGGGGTGAAATCCACTCTTCGCGGCAGAGGCACGATTTTTTGAGTGTCGCGATGTATTGCCGAACTGAGGACGCGCAGGGTAAGCCAGATGCCGGGGTGGAAACGTGGTGGGATGATCCCACATAATATTCGTTCATCAATTGCCCGTTGATTGCCCATCAATCTAGCTGTTTGTGAATAGCCCAATGACACTACATAAAGGTAATAGCACTCCTTTGCCAACTGACCACCCGAGCTGATTGAGATGAATTCTCGTATAACGGACTCAAATGCCCCACTCGTGAATCGCCCCTCGGTATTTTACGGTGATCTATATGATAACGACAGCGCAGCAACCGACAGAAGTGCAAAGTGTAACACACATAGGTCAGGTGGCACCAAGAGATCGGGGCCAGCAATGTCAAAGGTGAGCAAACTGATACAGTTTCACAAAAATTTGACTCAATTTTTTCACGTTCAAGACTGCTGGCCGGTGGTTGCGCAGAAAGCGTGCTGCTGAACTGCAGGCCAAACTCAAAGCTGCTGTGGCAGCTCAAAAAGAGGAACAACAGGAACAACAACGCCAGGAACGGCACCAATACGCCCTGCAGTACACGGAGAAAGTGAGATCATTTGAACTTTCCTACACGTAGTAGCTCAATATC
>JABCKU010008263.1:0-31233 GCA_018221655.1 Myochromella boudieri
TACATGCCAACTTGTGAACTCAGTCCAACAATCAATGAAAATCCTTGTATTTGGGACAATGAAAATTCAATTTTTTTTGGTCAAATAAAGCCCTAAGGTACACAGATAAAGAATATGCCCAGAGGTACATAAAGGGAAGCAGTGTAAACCTATGGAGGCCATGGCAAGGCAAGAAAACAGAGGGAATTGGACCGTGGAAACATATTTCCCAACGCGGTCAGGCAGCATTAACATCCATATATGGATGTTAATGTGCCCGTCCAAACAACATCCATATATGGATGTTATTTGGGTCCCAGACATGGCTCCAGAGCCCGAGCAACAGAGGCCCGCCCGGACCCCGAATATATTTTGTGATGGTGACGGAGCGATGGGCTACTGGATGACTTCCCGTAAGGTTTAGAGTCGCTAAATCTTCGTCAGATTGTTAAATTTTGATTTAGCAAATCAGCTCTGATAGATTTTGCTAAACCGTAGCCACTTTTATTGGCTGTCAGGTTACCGCTAAATCGCCGTCAGATTTTTTCCCAAGGGCCGTGGGAAGGGGTAGAGTATACGCATACTTGGCCTGCCAATTCGATGCGCGTCGCGGCGGACTCAATCGGACTCAACCCTACTGTCTGCATCTTGTCTTACTATGAATCTACATTAGCTCTGAGAAAAATTGGATGATACCGAGGGTACAGACGAGAAAAAAATGGAGAAGCATAGAAATAAAACTAGAGTAGAATAAATAGAAAGTAAGGATAATCTGTAAAACTGAAACTTTTTGGGGAAGACTCGGAGGTGGGTGTATTAGAGCAGTTTTGTTAGACACGAATTTGGACTTTTTTCCGCCCGAGACTCGCTTAGTTTCGCTCGAGAATGGCTCCATTGGAGCTCAGTGGAGTTTCCCTCCAATATTCCCAGGGACCCTGACCCATTTAGGATGACATTTATACTCTTCCACTACCTCAAGCATCGCTGAAACGGTGAGAATCAACACCCTGCCTCTCAGAGTCAAACCCAAGGCTTGCTATCACTTTTCCACCAACCGGAAACTTGCATCAAGCATCTTCGTCAAAGCGCAGTGTACGTTTGTAGGAGGTTACGTTATCACGGTGTAGACAGTGGAGCTTTCCGAAATTCGCTTAATTTCGCTCGAAAAAACACAAAAACTGCTCTAGCAAAACTGCTCTATTAGAAATCCGTTACCGTAGTTAAACAGTGAATGATTAGATCACTGTAAATATACACTGTTAGTAATTCCTCAATCGTGTATAACTGATTTATTATATCTGTACCTGTAAATATACACTGTAAGTAATTCTAATGGTACAGTAAGTAATGTCCGGAATATGAATATACATAAAGTACTCACCCTCAATCATGTATAACTGATTGAGGGTGCTTGTAGGTAAGACGAAGAATATATATAAAATGTGTAATAAAGATCCTTTGCTACGTATGTAGCAAAGGGGGTTGAGATAATGGGGTCAATGTTCATTGGCCTGATGCCGAACGTTTATGGTGCAATGCGTCAGCTTCCAATAGGGTGGGTGCACGAAAGAGGGGGATGTTGAAGGGAATTAGGATGTGAATAAGATAGTCACTAGATGAATGAAGAGTTGGATGAGCATGGTAGACTGAATGGGAGCTTACCTGGTGCTGAAATGTCTGAAGGATGGGGAGTAGTCCTTCTCAGATTATAACTCGGCCACCTATGCCGAAAAACTTCCTCCAGCCTCACATCTGCTAAACTATAGCGCGAGGCCGAGGTTCGGCAGAGCGATCGAGGTCGTTGATGATCGAGAGAACGAGGTTGTGTGCAATGGTCGTGGGAAACCTTTTTGAGTTGGCGTCAGAGGCCTTCGAAATGCATCCTTACCCCCGGAACTCGCTATTATGTCGATTCCTTACTTACGTAAGGACTCGTAACAGCAGTCAGACGATTTCTAGTTTCCTCACATCCTACATCCTGCTCTCAAAGGCGATTATCGATGCATTGATATGACAAAAGCTCGGAAAAGGAAGACTCCTATCGTCTCTGTGGAAACGGCGAGCGCATCCTCCAGTACATCGTTATCGAGCCGTACCATAATTCGCCGGTTCCATGTACTCATGAGACAAAAATTACAACTGAAGAAGGCCAACATTCTCAGTGAAACCTCGTTGAAAATTCTGCAAGATGTGGATCGCGAAATCGCCGAGATGGGTGGATTAGAGCGGTATCAGCGAATGTCTGCCATAGGGCAAGGGAATGATCGTGGAGGGGGAAGTGAGAAGGTGTTGATTGGATGGCTGAAGGATATGAGGAAACACAGAGATCACTCCTCCAAACTTAAGTGTGTATGCATTCTTAGTAGGCTGCTATCTCTTTAATCTGACTGAATTCAGGTTACTTGAAGTTGGTGCCCTCAAACCTGATAACTATCAGACCTGTTCTCGATGGATTGACGGCACTGCTATCGACTTACGTTCTCGACATCCGTGTATTGTTGAGCAAGATTTTTTTAAGCTTGAAAGCCATAAGCACACGGGAAAATGGGACGTAATCAGCCTCAGTTTGGTGTTGAACTTCGTACCAGAAGCTAGAGACAGAGGTTCATCATCCTTCCCCTTATACATGTTATCGTGTGGTATTGATTACATTTGTCTGCTAGGTTGCATGTTACGTCTGGCCCATGATTTCTTGAAACCCGGTGGCCACCTCTTTCTGGTGGTATGTCAGCTGTTTTTGGAAGGAGAGCAGCAGCTCCAACAAAACATCTTAACAGCTGCCTCTACCTTGCGTGACCAACTCTCGGTACCTTGACTTTCCAACCCTGAAGGCTTTAATGGATGCGATCGGATTCGCTGAGGTCAAGGATAAGTGGAGGGGTGGGCATAAAATGGCCTACTGGCTCTACCAAAAGGACAGCCCGTCGGGAAGGTCTATATTCTCCTTCCAAAAGAAAACCGTGTTGCGGCAGGGTGATAGGAATAATTTCTGTATCTTGCTGTGAACTTAAAGGTACATACAAGAACTAGGGTCGTGACCAGCGTGCTAAGAGAACCAACAGTTTGCCTGAATTTTGGATAAACAGAGTGGTACATAACAAGTCTACACAAGAAAAACATAACATTATGGGCCACTACCAAGTGAGTTTAGCCATTCTCAACCTTTGTATGGAGCGCCGGTTAGATAACAAGAGTCAATGGAAAGTTATTATCTCGCAGACTTGTACTTTTAATAATGATTTTTCATGGGTTGGGGGATGATTCCTATTTTTCTCTATAGAGCGGAAAGAATCACGTGACGTTAAATTAAAGGACGGCGTGCTGGAGTCTAGCCGCATCATGCAGAAAGACCAGGTGGAGATTAGAATCAGAATTTTCGGTTGGATTCACTGTCAGAGTCAGTGGCAAGCAAGGGTTTTGTGTTGGTTCTGTGACTTCTGTCGATGCAGACAATACTTCAGACTTTCTAGTATATATAAGCGACCAAACACATTGGACAGTCCCGTATGTTTTTACTTCACCGTTCTTCCCCGCGCTGAATTACTGGTCATATTAGCCGGTGATCGTTCACTTAACACTACTTGTAACCTTGGACTGATACTAGTGAAGCCAATGTCACGCCTATCAATCTTGCACTGGAACGATGTCTATCGAGTCTCCCCACAGAAAATTTCTCCTAGTTCGAATGAGACCATAGATGTTGCGCAGTTCTCAGCTTTACTTGACGATCTTCGAGGGAAATGGAGTGACCTTCCAGATGGCAAGAAAGATGGCCTTTCATTGTTTTCTGGAGACGTTTTCTCTCCATCCATAGAGAGCTCTGTCACTCGAGGCAGTCATATGGTATGTCATTACTGTCTTACCCGCTTGAACGATGATAACAACGGCGCAATGATTTCGTCGCGATTATCCTAGGTACCAATAATGAATATCCTTTCTCCTGATGTTTCTTTGACGGGTACGTAGCTCTATGACACCATCCTTTTTCCAGTCTAAAGTGTCGGGTTTGTGCAGGTAATCACGATTTTGACTTTGGTGAGGAAACTTCAATGGCTGAATCTTCGAAGGTCTTGACAAACTGGAGTCAGGATATCTACATCTCACCAAACTCATTCAAGATACTAATTTTGTGCGTTTTCACCTGCTAGACCATTTCGCATGACGAATGCCTCCTTGTAGCCTTGGATTTTGAGTAATATTATTGACAGTACCACCTGCAGTGTCCCTGAGCAATTGTACGAGTATCAGGTATTAAAGAGAGGCGGGATACGGATTGGGATCATTGGGCTTGTTGAGAAGTATACGCCATTTATTTTATATTATGCTCCAGACCAATAATTCTTACTGTTCAGGGAGTGGATCGGAACTGTTGCCGCATGGCCTTCAACATTTGTTTATAAAGATATGACTGAAACTGGCCTTGACCTTTCACGACGTCTACGTGACCCTCACGGAGAGCATCGCTGCGATCTGATCATAGCATTGACGCATTCACGGTAGGTAGAAGTAGCATCTCGAATTAGGCGTTGGTTAATATTTTTCTGCAAGCATTCCAAACGTAATCTCAATTCACCCCATACTAGTATTCTGTACTGACCATACCAGGATATATCAATTGCTAGAAGCCTATTGGCGTTTTCTCCACTAGCGCAGGAAGCTTGTCCAATTATATCATCGCATGGCGTTGACCTGATTCTTGGCGGCCACGATCATCTCTACTATGTCAGCAAGGGATTTATCTCGTGGGATGGTTACAACCCCAAAGAAGATGTTCTGGGGGCAGAAGATGACAATGGTGATCTCCTTGTTGTGAAGAGTGGAACGGACTTTCGTGATCTCAGCGAATTGAATCTGGAACTCCAAGACACTCCACTTGGTAGCGTAAGGAACAAGGTTATAAGGAGCATAACAGGTTCATAAGTTTTTATAGGCTTTGTTTCGTTTGGCTGATGATTTTTACATGTCTAGGTAAACGACATACTATTAAACCAAGTTCTAGGTCCTCCCCATCCATGCAGAATTTACTGAAAACTCTCCTCTCATCTGTCTCGGATACAATGAATGCCGCAGTTTGCCAAAGCACTACAGTGATAGATTGTCGTTCCCAGTTTATTCGTACATCAGAGGTATATTAACTTGTTATGTTTGTTGGACTTATTCAAATGGATCAAGCCCAGTCAGCGGCTGGTAACTGGTTTGCAGATATCATCCGATATGCGTATGACGAGGCACTCTGTATAAAGGGATGCGGGGGGTCTGATGGTGTATTTATATGCGCTGGAACAATACGGGGTGACTCGACATATGGCCCAGGTTAGAACATCAGCTCTTTTTCCAAGCTGTACTCTCGCTTAGTCTACTTAGGCGTCGTCACACTTGGAAATATACTCGAAATATTACCATTCGAGGATCCTATTGTTGTGATAGAGCTTGATGGAGCAGCAATATGGGATGCACTAGAATCCTCACTATTGACATGGCCGGCACAAGAAGGGTAAACCATAAACATAAAAGCCCCAAATAAGGCTAATATCTACTTTTGTAGGCGTTTCCCTGTGATATCGGGTTTCCGTGCATCCTGGGACTCTCGTCGCGAGCCAGGAGATCGGGTTCTTGGCGTATGGCTTCTTCAGGATAATGGGGGAAGTGATGTTGGGTCAGATAGCGGCAGCGACACGGTATCTCCTACCCATGATGAAGAACCAATTATAAGGTCCACCGGCGGTCGGAAATACAAGATCGTGACAAGGGAGTACATGGCAGACGGGCATGACGGTTTTTTGGCATTCAAGGGAAAACCATTGCTTATTGATCATGAAAGTGGCCATATCTTTAGTACCATCGTGCGGAAATACCTACTAGGTAGGCCGCTCCGGGTTTCAAAGATTACACGAAAAAAGCCGTTGATCTGCATTGTCAGGTTCACTGTTCGTCAACAAAATGGCAGGCCTAATGTACTCTGGGTGGCCGAATGATCTGCGAACCAGTACAGCGGCGATCATTTCTCGCGAGGCTATGCGACGACAGTCGAAAACAGTGCAACAGTGGAAGCTGGCTACGAGATTGGCTCTCCAGTGGTCGCGAAGGTCTCGCTCACATTACCAAGACCAACTGACTGTCTGCACAACCGAGCACATGAGTGCAGTCGATCCGTACGACGGCAAAACTATTCGGACGGGTCAAGAGCTTCCAAGGAAGTTACATACAGGAGCATTTAACCAAGAAGACTTACTTGTTGTAGGGCCAGAAATTGACGGAAGGCTTAAAAATGAGGCTCATGATTATAACCACTTGCATATAGGATGACATATTTATTATAACCGTTAACGTCCGTACCAAGTATTTGCCTAAGTGCTGGGAATTTTTAAGCGATGTGTCAACAGTACTGTGGAAATATTTCGTTCCGTCCACCTGATAATCAACCATTCAAAAACATGTCACACTCTGGCATATAGTCGATTTGATACAGTACACTCCCAGACACTCCTTTGATTATAAAGTAGTGGGTTTATATGCGCCAATCAGTCTCAGATCTTAGGGACCACATGTGGGGGCGGATCACCTGCAAATGATCGACTGAAGTGTGCGAGAAGACCAAGATTACTGCCCAGTCCAGCACCGCCTAGTATCACTATGGGGGATTGAGGCATCAATTGGGTAGAGTGAATCATGGCACATACAATTTACAGCCCCTGCTCGTTTCCAGAATAGGCCTGTCGTAAGGACACTAAGTAAAATAGAACCGATGATAGCGTGGTCGTCTACTCTGATGCGGTCGGTCTAGTCGAATACCTGGGGGTAAGTCCATGTAAAATAGGAAGTGGAAGAACAAACGTCATACGCGGCCTCAAGTCGTTTTAAATGTCGATAGTCTGTGTTGCATGTACTATACCACGCATACGCAATTCCGCCACCCATTGCGGCGCCTATTCTAAGAAGTTAGCAGGAAAAAGCGGATATAGTACAGATGGCGTACCGCTCAGGCCTCCCACCCATGTTGCGTAAAGTAAACGATTGACAGAAAACGAAGCCCGGCCACGTCTTGACATAACAGCGATAATGTACACAGGGGGAACTACAAGAGACGCGATATGATAGCCGGTGGCCATTGCATTACGAACAAGATAGTTGGTGTCTGAAACCATACTAAGCGTCTGTCCATGGCCTAAGCCTGCTATCGTGTTAGTTGTAGCTTATCCCGTCTGACATTAAAGCGCCTGGGTCTACGTCTGATCACTTATAGCTGATCACGTAAGCCACCGTTCCTTTTCCTTTTCCTTCACCATGTCGACCACACTGGAGACATTCGACGCCCAGATGCTCGACTATCAGACCGACCCTGACTTCTCCATGCACCTCTCTTCATCAGAGACATGGTTCAACGACGAAGCCATCATGGACGATGATGGCCGTGTCTCACTCCAAATTCTTGAAACCGCTATTGAGGTTGATATGGATATGGAACCATATAACGAAGGTCACAATCCAGAATACGAGATGGGCGACGAATCCGATGCTGCTGACCTGAGCACTACCGAAATCCTGGATGTCGAGGTCTATGACGCCTCCCGCTTCCACTCTCCAGATCCATCACTCGGCCACGATGAGCTCGCATTGCCCAGTATTAGTAATACTAGGTCTCTCCCCATTCCCGATGCCTTCTCAGAAAACTTGCATCGCAATCTCACACCGCCCACACCATCTGAAACAGTGGCCTTTGACGTCGTTACACTTAGCAGTAACCCGTCCCCCTCTCCAGCCATTGTGCCTGCAAGTGACGAAGAAACTTCTCGTTCTAATGTTGGGGGACAGCACATTATTTCGTTACCTGAATTCGATGCCACCACAGCCGATTATAACGATGCCAATCTTTCAGCAATAACAACGATCGACTCAAAAGATGGGACCAGCACTGAGCTTGAGCAACCTCTCTTTGAACGCCAAAAGGACATCTTTGGTCACCGAGACACCCATCTTGATGAATCACATCGCTATAACGTACTCCCTGACGATTCGCTTGCTTGCGATGTCCACCCTGATGATGCGCAGACCGTGGCAGGGCTAGTCATTGGGCTGCTTGGAACTCTTACACCAGCATTAAATCGTGTAGAGTTATCAGAGGAAGAGACCGATGCACACATCGATCAGGTCGATCAGGCTCCTGAGTTTGATCCTTCAACAGCCTCAACTGGCGACCCGCATGAAATCTCCGAGGGTGTTTACATCGATCCTCCTCCTCCAGTTCTCCTTTCTTTGTCAACAGAAGAATCATCCCTCAGCCTTTTCAATGCTCCAGTCAACTCAGAGCATAATACATCATCCACCAATATTGCCGACTTTGTGGTATTGCTTGGTCACCTACCTACACTGTACTACGAACCTCTCTCTAGCGTTTTTGCGGCCTTACGTGAGGACGAGTACTTCAATGGCACATCTAACATCTTTAATGGGGAACTTCTTCTCGATGCCTACGACCTCGAGTTGGTTATATCGGAAGTGAGTACTATTGGGATGGCTACCTTTATTCAATCAACTTAACCCCTCTTCACAGGATTACACCTATGCGCATGAACTGTCTTTGCATGATCTCAATGTTCTTCATGACGGCCTCAACAAGTCTGGTCCTCTTCGACTCCAACTTAGGACTGCCACCCCAAGATTTATCGATCGCTATCATGCACTACAAGATGAGATCACTCAATTACATATTGTAGATCCCAAAACCGCTGTCACAGACGTTCCCAATGAAGATATCCGTACCCACGATCATCATCATGGTAATTTGAAGCCTCCTTTGACTCAGTATAGCCGCTCATCATCATCTCAACAACTAGGCGATTGTTGGCAGCTAGCAGCCGAGACCAAGCAGCTAAATGCCGATGAAGACGACAGGAGATCGGACCAAGTGGAAGAGATTAAAGAAAATGAAGAAAATCGGCAAAGCGGGGGTCTGTCAAACGAAGTACCAGTTACAGAGGCGTCTGTGGCTGAGATCCTGGAACACCATTCAGAAGACGAAACACCTACCGAGTCGGAAGAACGTCAGCATGCAGGTGTTGCCAAAGACCATGCTGATGCGACGCACGAGGAAAGTACCACTCAGGTTGTAGCAACTGACTTTACCCAAGTTTTGGATTCCAATACTTTCGGCTTGGAGACTGACGAAGGGGAGAACAACGAAAGTGTAGAACAGTGCGCCGAGTTGCATGAAGGGGAGAACCAAAAAGAAAACGGAAACGAAAACGAAAACGAAAACGAAAACGCCTCCAACGTACAGGACAGGGAAGATTGCGTTGCCGAGAAAATTATTGTCCTATCGGAAGTTGTTGGTGAGCATCCGAGCGAAGCCGATGGGAGTAACGCAGAGGCGGCGGACTCTTACGAAACCAGCACGCCTCTTCTCAACGGTATGTGCCCACAATTACACAATAAGCTTTTGTTCACATTTTGGCCAGGGGCATCTGGTCAAGATGATGTTCAACAGTTAGATTTTATTGACTTGCAAGATACCTTTGATGATTCAGGTGATTCGCACTCGTTATCCTCTATTGAGATAAAATATAAATATAATACCATCTTCGCAGCTACAACAGTAACCATTCTTGCAGACTTACCTGCCGCAGGAGTAATCTCGGAAACTAACGTGGATGAAGAGTCAGTGCAGACTGGTGAGTCATTTCAGTCTAGGTACAGATGTGAAACTCATAAGGTTTAGGCTCGTCGACAGATGCCGTCCAAAATTTCCTCGCACAGGAAGCGGGAGAAGCTGAGGATACTTCATATGAACTGGATGATACCTGGGACGACACCCTTGATGGCGAAGGCGATTTAGATCTAAATTGGGAAGCTGAAGAGCACGAACAAGAGACTGCTTCAAATTTGAGCTCTATCACCTTATCCAGTAAAGCGTCAGCCAAACGGACACTCTCTGAGACGGATCTTGAAGAGTACGAGGATGAAGGGTCACCACCTAGCTCTCCAGGTAATGTCTTTATTCTTCTTTTGACTTGGCTAAACAGCGATATCAGATCCTAAACGGCCTCGTGTCGGATGAGTGAAAAGGGTTTGAACCAACTGTTAGTAATAACAGCTCCTGGCTAGAAACCCTTGAGACTATTAGTTTCACTGGGTTCGAGGCTATAGTCCCTTACAATTCAGCAACATAGGCTAAGTCATTTTGTTTAAGCTGACCAAATTCGATTAGTTACCACATCACTGCCTGTGTTATTCGCTAACCTTTTTGGCAGGAACTTCGACCCATGGGTGATGTTTTTCGTGGAGAAATCAACAACGGACTAAAATTATTGTACTGATCATAGATGTTTTTGATAGTAGTTATTATTGATTTGGATATTTTTCTGACAGTGATTGCTCGAAACTACGGCCGAGATGGCAGACGGTCGGCATTGGCTCGGCAGAGCGTATATGTGCAATAACAGGCTTCCGCTGGAAGACGTGAAATAGGGTTTCCAAATAAGCAAAAACTGAGTCTTGAGAAACCCTGGGTTTCCCACAGGAAGGGGGTTTTCAAATAATTTTATCCCATAACTTATGTTTTAAAGCTAGTTAGTGCTTGCCCATTTACAGTGCCTAGAGCCTCTCTTTTTCTCTGGAATGGCAGACGCGCATACTGGTCGCCTATGTGTTCAGATAATATACTCACATTTTGGTTCTATCACAGCCGTGAGCTTCCAACCTTGCCTGTTCTTTATCTGTTCACTTGAACGTATCTTGCTAGTCAGTTGCGTCCGCTCTCCTTACGCGAGGCCGTTTGCCTCTTCCTCAAATAGTACGAATTACCCGCCACAAACCCCGCACAGTCCTCTCCGCGATCCTTGTTCTTATACAGCACAACCTTCTTTGGCACGCCCGAACTGAAGAGGATGGGGAAGTGTTAGAGGTGAATGTTGATGAATGTCTCATGAGGCTTCGATTTGGGAGGTTTGTGTGGCAAGCAGAAGAGTTATTTGGGAGAGCGGTATGTTACCATTCGTTTGCAGGAAATATCCTTTTCGCTCACACTTCTAGGCATCGGATGTTGTTCAAATCATTCTTGATCACGGCAAGCTTCGTCCTCCAGATATCTTAACACATTTGGGCGCCTATGACCCAAAGGGTAAGATTATTTTTATCTCTAGTTGTGTTATATATATGCTTATACGGATATTCCAGTGGCATCTGCATACACACAAGCTATCCACAAGCTCGTTTCAGCATTTTACCTTAAACCGTCGACGATACTTTCACATGTGTCTCCAAGAGATAAACGCATTCAGTATGAATCGGAAGAAAAATCAAAAATCACGGGATTTCCTACTGCAAAAGAAATACGTGAAGCGAAAGAGGTCGCCGGAGGACGCCTGAAACGAGAGGAAGAGGAGGCTGAACAGGTCGGCCTAGTAAGTCTTATATGAAGAACCGATCCTATCAAATAATTTGATGGTGTTTAAAAAGCGTAGAACGAATCATCGTCCAACCAAAGTGCGTATCTCGTAGCCCTTTAGAAGCATATTAAAGCCGTTTTAGCGTAAAGCGTACGAAGTAGACGAGCACGTTGTTGAGGTATACCTAGTCTTGCGACAACTCGTGACCTGACATCTTGAGCTAGGAATCCGTTTATTTTCGCATAAACTTTGACAAGTTTAACATTCACCTCAGAAATTCGGTAGGCTGTGTAAATGAGACTCATAATATTGTTATTCATTTCGTTGCACACATAGCTCATTGTAAAGGCCGCGAAGGAGCGATACAACCTAGGCGCATCTGTTGTTCTTCAAGCTGCTTTGAGAGTGACAGAAGTGACGCAAAAAAACGTATCAGAAGTCCGCTCAGGTTCATATCCTTAACTTTGGCATGAAATAGTACTCACCGCCATTTTAGATCCTTTGTCCGTAGCGAGCATTGCCTCGCAATTATCGGAGAATGACGATCTATCCACTGGCCTTGCATATTCCTCCAAGAAAGTTCAAAATTCGACATGCATCAAAGATTATCTTGGGATGCTCTCCTCTGCTGACAACCCTACACCAGCAGGACGCGCGGGCTCCTTTGTATCCTACAGTTCGTCCAAAGTGCAAATTGATTTCGAAGCCATTGGACGCAGACTGCGCAAGCGTGTGTTAGAGTCTGTTGCTAGGGAACGCCACGGCGTGGAAGGCGTAAGAATTTTGCGGTTACTGTTGGATACTGGAAAAATGGATGAGAAGCAGGTGAGCTGCTTCGTCATGCATTCCCTTTGCGGTACAGACAACGGGTAGGTATCGAAAATTGTCATGATGGCACCCAAGGATGTTCGGCCCCTCTTGGCTGCGCTTGCTGCAGATTCCTTAATTAGTACTCAAGAAGTTCCCAAGAGTGCAGACCGCAATCCGACACGGACTTTTTATCTCTGGTATGTATGACAGTGTCTGCCCTTCCTATTCCTTTTTGTTGATTTTTAGCGTCAGGTATGTCGACCACAACAAAGCATATTCTGTGATCCTTGGAAATCTCTACAAGACTTTGTTTAACATCGGGATGAGAAGGCGCACAGAGGAGGAAGCTAGTGAAGTCAAGGCTGTCCTCGAGAAACGCGAGAGGAGTGACGTTAGTCAGGACGAGAGCCTCCTATCTCGCCTCGAGCGAGATATTGTGAAGGAATGGAAAATGAAACGCAAACGGTTAGCTATACTAGAGATGCGCGTAGAAGAGACCGTGTTTATTCTCAAGGACCTAAGCGTCTTGGGAATAAATAGCGATTAAAAATGGATTGTAACCATGGTTAAAAACTTTTGCTCCTGAGATCCCGATGGCCATTACCAATGTGACGCTCCGAATAGCCCGCCGCTGCGAACAAGTCAGACACAGTGGTTTCGACTCTGGTTCGTCCTTACCTCACTGCACCAGAGTGCCATGAAAAATAGTCGAAATCTATGTTGACTGCCATGTGTCTCGTGAGTAAGTGGTATCTTACAGCCACAATTTATGCGTACTAGCCAATGCAAGAACGAGCTAGACGAAGCTGAGTCAAAGGGCTTGTATTTGTCAGATAAAGCGGACATACAGCGCGTTCATCAAGAGTCAATTTGCGAAATACGTGAGAAGGGTGAGAGATCTCGTTGGAGGCTGGGATGCCCACCACCGGCCTTGGTCCAAAAGTGAGGGAGTATTGTCCTATATAAATTTACTTCAAACAAGATTTGACGATGGGAAATAAAGATGCAGACCTGTGTCTGTGAAAATCTGAAGGATGATAATTTCATTAGCAATCCAAAACTATGCGAGGATAGATTACTTCACGACCAAAACCCCGGAAAGCTCGACTGATGTACGCAATCTCATCTCCCTGATGGTCAAGAAGTCTAAATTGCCACGATAAGAAACCCATGTCGACCTTCGCCAACTGAGTAAAGATGGATGTTGGTGGCTCTGACTGCGACTCGGTCGCCGTTGAGAGAATGGACTTCTGCCCGTCACTTGTGCCGACCTATTGAAATGAAAGTAGATGATTCTTGATTGAATGTGACTGACCGTAAAAAAAGATCATATCGCCGGCGCCAAGGATGCCAGACTTGCTGCACTTCTGCGAACGAGTCTAGGACAGGCTCTTCATCTGAAGTAGTATAGTTCTTCAGACGTTGGACGAACATTCTGGAGTTGATCCATGAAAAAGGGCGGCGGATCTGGAAAGACAGGCCGCTTGAGACATTGCCTGCGTTGTGACAGTGGCGACATGCAACGAACCCACAGAATGGGTGAGCCTTCCGGGTCCATGACTACAGCTCGGAAAGGGCGATGAGTAGCAAATGCCTGACGCGCCAGAGTGGAAAGAAAGCCTTTCGGCTCTTCGGCAATATAGCCCACAGTGACTCCAGCCTCATTACCTAGATTACAAAAAATGAGCAGATGAGAGTAGTTTGAGATGTCGGGGAAGCACAGAACTGATGGTGTATCTGTTGGACTGTTCGAAACCGACGAATATGTTTAGCATTTCAATTTCCCTGGATGCGGACCATGACTGATGTACGTATTACGATTCAAGGATGCCTGGCACACCTCTCTACAACAAGTATTCTGTTTAAGAGCAGTAGGGAGTGGAGAGCCCCCTGGGAAGAGGTCATGGGGATGCGCATGCTGGTACGCCATAGATGAGAATGATCTGGCGAAGATTTGCGCTCGAGTGGGAGGACGTCGCGGGTTCTGTACGCGCCTGTACGCCTTGGAGGCAGCCTGGACAGTGCGTGGACGATGGCAAAGGACATCAGATCACATGACCCACTAACTTTTCCTCTATGCACCGACATCGCAACGCCTGGTTTGTCGTCCGCTCGTCGTCGAGAACGGCGGCAACTGCAGCCAGAACAAAGGTACATCGTTGTCGTTGTCGTTGTCGTTGTCGTCGTTGTCATGTCTGACCCCCATCTTAGCCTGTCCCCGATGATCCTGCGGTACAGCCAAAAACTTTGGGCAAATGGGCTCGTCCGCCACCAGCGCCGTCCAGTAACCCATCCACTTCCCAGCTACCTCCGCCCCCTCTCTCCGTTTCTCAACGTCCACCTGTACAGTGTCCACCTTTGCCGGGCTTCCCTTCTGTCAACTCCAAGTGGGCGCGTCCACCTCCGCTTGTCAACTCAACCTCAGCAATCCCGCCATTTCCTGCAAAATGGGGTAGATCATCACCGCAAGTTCCTCCTGCCCTCAAACTGGACGCCGGTAGTCGCTCGCAACTGCTAAAAGTACCTTCGCCCTCCGAAAATAGTACGGGTCTTGCACTCCGTCAAATCGACCGGAGACTGCAACGTGATCCTGCTCCCCATCAAGACCCTTCGGCCACCCAGCAGAACCCTCCGCAGCGACATCGGCAACAGCCCCATTCGGCATCCGGGTCGCAGCCTAAAGAGCCACAAAAACCTCAAACTACGTCTTGGGAGCCCGGTGCAACGCTTGAACCA
Organism: Myochromella boudieri; assembly: GCA_018221655.1. Classification (NCBI taxonomy): domain Eukaryota; kingdom Fungi; phylum Basidiomycota; class Agaricomycetes; order Agaricales; family Lyophyllaceae; genus Myochromella; species Myochromella boudieri. Next base: position 14,910 of record JABCKU010008263.1, read on the forward strand.
GATCCCAGGCGGCCCAACTCTCACAGCACGCGACCCGAGCGAAGCAACCGATTGTCTTATAAGGAGAGAGGTACATTGTTATCAAAGAGTTACAGAGACCAAGTGACTGTAGATGTCAAGAGACAGGCACAAAAGCAGAAGGTGACGAAAGTCACAAAAAAGGTCATAGCGGAAAGGAAAGTTTCTGTGGATGTTTACATTCCATCGACTGTATCTGTTGGGGCATTGGCACGCCTCCTTGGGGTGCGGCTAGGTCGGCAACAATCCTAACAATCCTCAATCCACTGACCCTGCTTTAGAACGATTGCAACATCAAATGCATTTGGCAGGCATGGCCGATGAAGCTAAATACGACCATGGTTCGTAGCAGACGATGTTCATAGAGCGCTCGAACTGAATTGGAACTCGCCAGTATTAACGTCAGATTACGCTGTCCTTTTGGCAGAGGAATTTGGCCAAAACCCTATTGTCAACGATGAAGCTGCCTTCGACATCTATCCCCCGTTGGTCTTTGTGGCCTAATTCTAACTCTTTAACTACTTAAGCCAATATTGTTCTAGCTCGCCGCACCCTGACCCCTCAACACTCCAAAGCCGACCTCCGATTATTACCATCATGGGTCATGTCGATCACGGAAAAACTACCCTCCTTGACAATCTTCGCTCGGCATCAGTTGCTCATGGTGAGGCTGGTGGTATAACGCAGCACATTGGCGCTTTCTCCGTCCTCGTCCCAGCGTCAAGTGGAAGCAAAGATGGTCCGCAGTCTATCACATTCCTTGACACTCCCGGCCACTCCGCATTCTCGGCGATGCGCGCCCGTGGTGCTGGAGTAACAGACATTGTCGTCCTTGTTGTCGCTGTAGATGATGGCGTCATGCCTCAAACTAGGGAAGTTATCCAACTCATCAAAAAGGATGAAAGCAAAGTGGGGGTTGTAGTCGCTCTAAACAAGGTAGACAAACCGGGAGCTGATGTTGTGAGTTAAATTCAGACCTCGTGAATAACTCTGACCTATCGGGATCTATCAGGATGCCGTACAAAAAGCACTTCTAGCCGAGAATATACAACTAGAAGTTTTCGGGGGCGACATCCCCTCGGTAGAAGTTTCTGGCTTGACCGGGCTCGGGCTGCCAACCCTTGTGGAGACCTTGTCAACTATTGCGGAAATGCAAGACTTGCGTGCCGAACGAGACGGACCGATACAAGGCTATGTGCTCGAATCTAAGGTTCACAAAGGACTTGGGTGTGTATGGTACCGATCATACATCCTTCTTAGTACTAAATGCGTTCACAGCCCTGTCGCCACGGTATTAATTCTTCGTGGATGTCTCAAGCCCGGTTCTCACATCATATCCGGGTTGTGTCATGCTAAAGTCCGAGTGATGAATGACTCTACCGGTGCTCAAGTGAAGGCGGCCTACCCTGGGATGGCGATCACTATCTCAGGATGGAAAACCCTGCCCGACTCGGGGGATGAAGTGCTTCAAGGTACGGAGGCAGAAGTCAAGAAAGCGATCGCCAATCGGCGGCGTAAGGCAGAAATTGAAGCTACGCTAGTTGATGTCGAAGCTATCAACATGACAATACGAGAGGAACATGAAAGACGTAAACAGGAGCTGGAAGCCGGGGAGGTCATCGAGGAAACGTCTTTGCAGGGTGTGGAGCAAGGACCCAAGGAACTACGTTTGATTATCAAAGCTGATGTCAGTGGTAGTGCGGAAGCCGTCGAGGGTGCTTTACAAGGGATAGGTAACAAGGAAGCCACCACGCGTATAATTTCTTCAGGTGTCGGTGATGTATCTGAGTCTGATGTAATGATGGCGAAGGCCGTTGGAGGTGCGTCATATTCACTACAACACTTGAATGAAAAATGTATTGGTACTTGCTTTAAGGTTCGATTGTTGGATTCTCTGTCCATATCCCCCGAGCAATTGAAACTTTGGCTGCTCAAAATGAAGTCGCCATCATCTCATCAAACGTCATTTATCGCATTATGGACATGGTCAAGAATAAGGTCATTACACTTCTACCCCTCATCATAGAAACAAGGGTCACTGGAGAGGCAGTCATCCTCCAATTATTTGACATCCAACTAAAAGCCAAGCAAACCAAAAAAGTAGCGGGATGCCGTGTCACCAATGGTGTTGTAGAAAAATCCAAGTTTGCCAGGCTCATAAGAAACGGTACTACTGCACACGAAGGTGAATTATGTTTCCAATCGCTGACGCAGTGTCGTTAAATTTGATTCATGCAGGGTTGTTGGACACGATGAGGATTTTGAAAAAGGATGTCACCGAGATCCGTAAGGGGACAGAATGTGGCCTATGCTTTGGGCCAACCTTCAGCGATCTTCAAGAAGGGGATATAATACAGATGTACGAGAAGGTAGAGAAGCCAGGGGTGCTATAGTCGCCTTCGGCGTTTAAACGTATTATAAATCTACATCCACTCTTTTCAAAGTTTCAACATCTTTGCGAATGTGTGCTACAATATGCAGTTCGCCAACGCTTCAAGTTTTTAGTGGTAAATTACTTAGAGTATTTTGAGCTCATTGGCATCATCCATAACAATTTCCTTAGCCCCAACCGTTCCGGTTTTACCACCTACCCCAAAGGTTAGGCTAATATTACCAAGATCGTGTGTTGTCTTTTCTAGGAGGGGCCAGCTTCGCCCGTCGTGTTTGTGGAGGTGAAGCTCGACCTATCCGAATTTACAGTTAAGTGAGATAATACAATATATGGACAAGTCTCACCTTTGTGCCAAAGAACTGATATGAAGATTCCGCGGGATCAATAGGTCCAAAAAGATCAAGCACACGTGAGAATCTCTTCTGCCCAGGTAGACAGATGTCGAGTGTGACCTGTTCGAAAAACACCTCAGTCCAAGTTGTGGAGAGGTTTGCATAACCACTGACTTGTGTGTCTTCGATCTTTATGACACTACGTGCCTTGTCGGCTTGTTTCGCGAACACAGATACATGCACCTGGTCAATTGTTTGATAGTGATCAACACGACAAGCGATGGCTTCTTCGGTCTATCACAGAGTCAGGACGATGATGGACACATACTCTCACGAGGACGTACGACTGGAGTTGTTTTAGTCGGAGAGAAAAGGTGTTTGCCCGTTGTACATCCAGTGATCTTGAGAAATTCGTCGAACTCCAAGACTCGACGCTTGCAACATAGGTAGCCCTTCGGATGAAAGACAGATGAGTAATGATTCATTATCAACTCAAATTACTTGTACCTTGCTCCCCTCCCTGAAGATAGGCTGCTTTGGGATTAGCCATTGCTTTGCAGTTGGGGCTGAGATCAGAGCTTACAGGGGCAGGATGGTATGTGCATGTGGCGCCTTCACCATCTCCCTGTCTATTCAGAGAATTAGTGACAAAAACTGTTTTACACCCAGTCCTGCGGCACATTGTGCCAGGAGCAACTGCTACGGACAGGTCATCTTCATCTTCTACGACGGCTATAGCTGGTGGTGCAGGAGAGGGGATAGACAGATTTGCGAAAGAGGCGTAGACCTCTTTTTCGGATTCAGTATCCAGCTTCGTAAAGGATGTCGACGTTGAGGGCCTGGGTGCTACAGGATTTGCAGCCTCATCGGTGTGACGATCAGCCTCAGTACATCCCTGTCATTCGATCTGGGTTGCAGTCATATCCTTAACCATAGGCATTGCGACGAATTACGTACCGACAGTTTCATGAACTCTTCAAATTCCATGACGGGCTTGTTCACATCGTTGCAGCATGACCAGGATTTGAGGCCCTCGTGAAAAATCTGAAATAGGTGTTGGACAGTTGTATACAAACTACACCCCAGAAACAAAAAAAAAAAAGCTTACTGGCGCACCCGAGTGATGTAGACAACTCTCCGTACTGCTTTGATCAAATTCTTTTCCGCAACCGTTACGAGTACACTGAGGCATTATCTCTCGTGAATTTCAATGGCACCTAAGTCATTTCATTATGTAGCTATAGATGGCCCAAGTTATGTAATAGCGGCCGTTTCCGAACAAACAACTAGAATAATCTAGTTGGCTTCCTAACCAAGTCACGGTAGCTCTTGGCCATAGGTCTCCCACACCAGAAACCCAACGCCCCAGGGGCCAACACGACCTAGTGTCCTGAGCACGCTATACACTCTTTTGCGTGGGCCAGATTGGAGCTGGGTATCTTCGCGAGGCCTGCTGTGCCATGGGTGGAAGAAAGACCGAATACCATCTTCCCGAGCTTTTTGTATTATTATACCCATCAGGCTACGTCGGGTACGAAAAGGATGTGTAATGCCGTCAAGTCGGGCTGTCCGTCGTGCGACATCCCAAGGGCGGCTTATCGTTTCATATGCAAGCCCCGCAATTACCTGGAAATATCACTATGACTCATGTTTGAACACCAGAACTAGATAACAACTTACGCCACCGCTAATGAGTGTCAAACCATATGCAATACGAGGAAGTTGGTGTTGGATATCATTTCTCCTTTGCCCCAGCTCGTCTGGTTTACTGAAGTAACTATAGGAAATGTCTCTGACTTGCAAAGCTATGCGGCGTGTTGTTTCAAATATTGAAAAGAAAGCGGCAAAACCTAAACAAAAATTTGATTTTTGATGTGTACATTGAAAGTTCTAATGACGAGGGCTCACCACATATGTCTTTTCCGAAACCCCACGCCCAACCGTTCCATCCACGACCTGCCATATCACCAACGTCCCTCATCCAACCTCTGATCTGACGAATATCCTCGATATCTTTTTGTCTAGATATAGACTTGGATTTGGTACCTTGGAAAACTTCCTTCCAAGCATTTGACCAAGAACTGCCTCCTGACCCTCCTTCCAATAATATTCTTGCATTCTCTGCGGGGGCTGCGAGGAGAGCTTGGAAACCACCTGCAACACCACCAGCCAATCCCGCATTCAAAATAGAATAATTTCTCCAACGTGATTCCAATACAATGAACGTTTCCGCGTATGTACCCCATAGAATTGTTCCAAGCATCGCATTCACGGCCATGGGGGGAATAAAGTGCTTAGGCACAATGACGAACTGTAGTAGTAAAAAGTGAGCGTAGGAAACGGATGTAGGTGGATTGTTACATGCCCCGTGGGTCTTGATTAATTCGAAAACATACTTGGGACTGAAGGTTATTCCATTCTGCATGGCAAGTCCGCGGAGCGAGTGCCATCCGGTGACTAGATGAGGCTTAGGGAATACTGAATAACTTTATGCCACGTAACGAACCTTTAGGTGGTCGAAACAATCGCACGGGACGTGAAAAATACAAAGCAAGACTTCGGCTCAATGTTCTTGCAACGGCTGCTTGAAAGTTTCCCTGGTGATCCCCTGGCAATGATAATATCTTCAGCGCAGTTTATGAGAATAAATGATTCACAAACTGGGAGTGGTGGCGGAATTCGAGTTTGGCTCTTGAGGCATTCCCAGGGCCGCCATCGACTTGGCATCCAGGTCAACTCACTGTCCTGTTATTATATATGATTATGGAAGGAACGTTGAACGTTGAACTCTAATCCATACCATGAAAGATTGTTTGACAAACACAATAAAAATTGTTTTTGGTGTATATACTTACATAATTGCAGCATTTCCTGAATTCTATTGTATAATTCTAGTTAGCATAAAAAATCCTTTGCCTGATGATTGATCGGACTCCTTGAAGTTGAATAGGTTGAAGTTTGCTTGAAGTTTGACAATATGGCGGGGGATGAGTCGCATTTCATGGTCTCTGAGGCTCATCTTATTATAGACGAAGTGAGTTCTGCAGTCTACTGTGCTCCATACATATACTTTGAGTTCTAACCTGTACTGGAGGTGCGGCGTCAAAAATCGGGAAGGATGAAGACTCTCGGCTCCCCAATCCTACTCTCGGGGAAGGCTCTTGACTTGCAGGTGAGGGGCGGCTATGCCTGGATTGCAGAAAACACTTCCGTGGCTAGGAAAGTCGATTTGGAGGTATAATGGCTCTCTATGCAAAACAGTTGATGTATTACCTTGGCAAACAGTCGGGCAAAACTCTTCAACTTTACAGGGGCCACACAGGGCCAGTCACAACGCTAGCATTTTCTGAGAAACTACCTGGGTCTAGGGATGGCAAAATTCTCATAACCGGTTCATGGGATCGGGTAGGACTATTTTACGCATGAATAACAGTCTTTACTGACAAGTATATAAAGGCAATTAAATTGTGGGATACGGAGGTGAATAACTAGTTCGCATAAATCGAGAATCGGTGCTGATGTATTATAGACTAAGGAACTCTTGTCCTCGACCTCTGATGCTCACGGCGATTTCGTCAAAGGGCTTATTGTCTTCCAGTCTCTCAATTTGTTAGTCTCGTCTGGATCGGATAAAATTGTACGATTTTGGTATGCTCCAGCCTTACAAAGCAGTTAACTCATGCTAAGATCCTCAAATGACACACAGGGACTTGTCTGTGCCTCTTGACAGGAAACCTCTCAAAAGCTTGGGCTCAATCTCGTCGCATACTCGTCCTGTTGAATGTATGGATGGCAAAGTATTATCTCCCAACTCTCTTAATCTCTACACTGCGGACACTATGGGTGTCATTAAATGTTGGCTCTTGACGCAGGAGGATGAACCCTGTTCTAGATGGCGGAGTACTCTGCAGGAAGAATTCTCCCATCATCGGACAAGAATTAACGAAATGTTTTATGGAGACGGATGTCTTTGGACGGGTAAGTTATTCCATAGAATCCAGCAATGGTTTGACGATTTATGAATATATAGCATCATCTGATGAAACCGCACAGGTTATCCGCAGAGATGGGGGCTCAAACCCCTCGGCCAAGCCTACCTTACCTATCATTCATCCCGCCCCTGTTAGATCTATACTTCCACTCGCTTTGACTGATCTGGCGGAGCCCTATCTCATTACTGGTGCAGGTGATCTACTTCGTGTGTATGATCTGTCCAACCCTGATGAACCGGAACTTGTGAGAAACTTGGATGCACACTGGCACGATATCACGGCAATTCGTCTATGGCGAAGAGAGACTGTGGGCGAAAACGAAACAGCTTATGTAGAGCCATGGGTTATTACCACCAGCCTAGACGGTACCATTCGTAAATGGAGACTCAGCGGTATGCTAATTTACTCCAGGACGGAACGTAGTGTTGCTCATTGCTTCCATGTCAGAGCTTCTCATTCCTACTCCAAATGACGTTGTCCAAGCCGAGCCGCATGCTGTCGCTTCCTCGGCACCTATTCAACAACAGTTTGAGATGACCGAAGAAGAGGAGCGTGAACTGGCTGAATTGCTAAATTTAAATTAGAGACATTTCGCAAGGGTATTATTCATAAATTCTCTGTCAAAGTTGAGCGAGTTTTGTGCAGCTCCACTACTCCCATGCTATTTACACCGTCACGGCAATGTGATTTTTCAAGGAACATCATTGTGCTCATGAGATGCTTATAATGGGCTTTTAATTTATGAGAAGGACAATAGGGTGTTTCACAGTAGCCCAACTTCGGCCCAACTTTGTCTCCAGCTTGATTTCCAACTTTGACGAAGTTGGGAACATCAAGTTGGGCTGTTTTACGAAGTTGGGATGCAAATCGGGCTCTGACCCATGATTTGCATCCCAACTTTGATCCCAACTTTGCTCCCAACTTTGTCCCCAACTTTGCAAAATGCATTGCTCAAGGTGTTTCACGGTAACTTCCCCAACTTCTCTTCCAACTTAGGCTAAGTTGGGCACGAAATTGGGCGACAAGTTGGGCAAAAGTTGGGCCAAAGTTGGGCTACTGTGAAACACCCTAATGGGTCTATGCAGCTTTACACTTGGAATGTGTGGAAGATGCTGACACTTCATTGATGATCAGTGGGATACATAACACAAGTGGGACAGGGACTCCCAGCCTACATACATATGATACATGTAGAGCACTTGTAAGTAGACAAATTAATAGAGTGTGTTAGTTAGAATATATATCAGATTTTTTGTTGACTATGATCACATGAGAATATATTGAAGGAGCTGACAAATAGTATCTGCAGTAAGCCTCGTCATGAGTGCAAGTCAACTCACAGCACTTGTGAGTAAACTCGTGGGAATACTCATGAGTACAGCTACTTACGGATCTCAGTTACTCGTGGCTGCAAGTCCTTGCGAGTCCAAGTATACCTTTGGACATTGGCAAGTACTCATCAAAGTACTCACGAGTTTCATCCCAAATCATTATCAAAATAGGTCAAGGATGTGTCGAACATATCACACACAGTAAACTGCATAACAACTCCACGCTTTTGAATAATATTTCAGAACTACTTTACTCCTTAGAGGTGTTTGCAGAAAGACGGACTTTCTAATCACATAATACATCATTTCAAAGCTTGTTATTCAAAAGAAGGATAAAAGGTACCAAGCCCAGCAACTCCATGTGCTTAGTACAAGCCTTAACAGGCTGATAACATGTTCCTACAGGCCGAATGTCAAGTATTTCCTGCAATGCACACTCGCATGCTTCGGCATTATCCAAATACAACCAATGGATGGTGCTCTCAATGTCAGCAGCACTTATTGGGGCATAAGACTATGTTAAATAAGTTAGTGTCAATGACTTGAATGCTTAAGTAGCGTACCTTTGAGCGCCCACTTGCTTCGTGCATCAACAGCTTCTCTGCTTGTTGCTGTGGAGTCAGTTTTGGAGGCTGACTCATGGCTTAACAGGTTGGGTTCTGAGGATGTAGTATTATTGAAGGGTTAATGGGGCAGGAGAGAAATTATGACGATAATTTCAAGGTGGAAGAGGAATCAAATCAGATTAACAAGTCTAGTCTATGTTGTATATATATGAAGTAGGTAGGAAAACTTCTAGGGTGATAAAATAATGAGGGATAAGAAAAATGTAAGTAGGAAAAAAGCAGGAGAAAGGATCGAGGAAAATGTTCTGCACAGCAGAACTTGGAATGGGGCTGGATTATGATCGGAGACGTCATACCTCCAGGATGTCCGGACTTGCCCTATTAGGCAGTTGGGACTTCAACAAGTATAACACAGAAGTTTCTTGTGTAGAAAAGCTTGACTACTACTATTTTACTGATTCTTGAACAGGTCTGTGACCCACCAAATGCATGGAGTGAGGAGCCCAATTGTCTGACACCTCAGGCTGAGTCAGGGGTGTGCACGTCACACATCATTTGGATTTAAACTCTGTATCTATGCGTCCTTGTTTAAGCACCTTGGTGTCTGTTGAATATTGAAGCCACCACTCATGTGCCACTTCAATTTACACTTATAGCTCACTTGGGTAAGGTACCATTGTACCCATCTCCTGTTATCAGCTGCTGACACTCACTTATTCAAATAGATTTTGAATTTTTCCATGGTTTTTCCCTGTTTTCACCTGCCACATCCACACAGCTGCCTAGCATGCAACATTGACGACTCAGGTAGCAAATATTTTGTGATTCAATTGGTTCCTGCATGCTAACATTACCCCTGGCGGCCTTCAAGCCATATGGACGGATGTGTAAACAAGACCAGAAATGGCTGTGGAGAAGTTGGGGCACTAAACGGAACTTTTGGGGTGGTTTCTGGCAATGGCAAGTGGCATAAGGAGTTTATGGACAATCAGGTGAGTAATTGATTGTCGTACCATCTAATCCTCTAAACTCATCTCATCGTCAGACAAGCAAATCCTCCACCACCCCTCCACCTCCTTCATCTGATGGCCCATGGTACTAGCAACGGTGAAATCAATGCTGCCACTACTGCCGCCACAAAGCGCAAGTGCCAGCCCTCAAAAAAAGCTTAGAAGGCTGCTGAATCAGACAATGAGATAGAACTCACCAAATGGTCCTGCAAGCGCAAATCCAAAGCACACAAGTCACCACCACCTCAGCGCTCTTCTGAGCCATTTCCTGAGCCCTCTTCATTGGCTACACCTTCATTGGCCACACATCTTACACTTGCTCAGCAATGTCGTTCAAACTTTGATGTCCACTTCAAGACGAGTACAAAATCCAATGCTGAGGTCCTAGGTACATATGTAATGTAGTCATACATAGCTCACTCTGTTTGACCATTGTTCTCCAGCTGCTCAGCAGGCAATGTGGTTCTCCAAGGTCTATGATCACTTCCAGGAACCGCAAATTATACAAACTGGCGACATTGTGAAGTATAAATTTATATGTAAACTGTTGATGAGACCGCTATCTGCAGACCCACCAATCTGACGTAACTTTTCAATTTTTTTTGACTTTTTGACTTTTTAACTTTTTGATGCAACCTTACCATGTTCAAAACAACTTTCGACATTTGATTTTGGACTTGTGAGTTTCAGCTCCTGCGATCACTCCTTTTCGACAATTTGATTCTCTTCTTGACACTTGATTTCCATTTCGACATGCGATTCACATCTTTCAATGTTCGATTTCTTTGATTCGGTTGGAACTTGGTAAAAGTTCCGCATCACAATCATTAACTTACCTAATCATACAGATTCATTCATCAAGGAGAAACATAATCTCCTCCATTCGTTCCTTACACCACCATACTACCATTTGCCATTTCTTTTAGATATTCTTTGTGCTAGTACTGACCAACTATAGTCCAACTATCATGGATATTTAACTTGGGTCTGTAGAATGGTAGTTTACAAATATCTATACTGTAGTACCAATAAAACAAGTTCCCCAAAAGCCCTGAGAGCAGGGACTTCAACTCTCCATCACTCTGCAAGACCTCTGATAGGTCTTTTTGTTATTTTATTTGCTTGTTTTCGAAAGATAACTGAGATTGTCGAAGAAAGAGGATTGTATACCCTACTTCAATCAGTTTTTGTCGGTTTGATCTACGTCTCACTGTCTCGCCGCTGTCTCGCTCTTCTCAATTGTTTCGATTTCGCTTCATTTCCTTAGGTTTTTGATATTTTCCATTTTGCTTTCGAGACAAGACAATATTCTTTTCAATAAGTGTACCAACTTACATTGTTGAAGTTGTTGACACTCCCTCTATCTCTATCTCTCTTTCATTTTTGAAACAGTCACCCGACATCGTTTTTGAATTTGACACTTAAACCCAGTTTCAACACTAACTATTCGTCCACTCCCTTTTGTTTGCAGGAACACGGTCCTCAGCTTGCACTTATAGCGTTATATTGTGGTTTGGGTTGTGGCACGGCCTAATCTAGATTCACTTTGACAATCATCACCATCTGTCATTTGTTTCTTCTTTTTTTTTCCACTAATAATTGTGGGTTTAGACATCTTAGTACCTCAATCACACGTTCTCGCCACAATGAAACATCCAGCAATCTCATGCATCATGTTGATGCTTGCAAGCCTGTAAAGTCTGGTGGATCTCGATCAATCACTGCTTATGAGTTATGAGTTATGAGTTTTAAGCTAGTGGATCAACATATACACATGCAAAACATTGCATGAAAATAGCACTATGAGTTTCACGTCGCAGTCGCCCTTTCCACATTGTCACAGACCCAGAACTTCTGGACATCTTCTATGATTTCAATGGACATTTTGAAACACCATTGGAGTCCACCATTTCGCGTGATGTCAAAGAAATCTTTCAAATCACAAAGAAACATGTTAGCTACCTATTCAAGGTGGGTTCTTTTTTGGGCTTGACAATTGAGTATGACATCAACAAGAGACTTCATAGAATTATAAGGGTAAACTCCATCTCTGCATTGATGGGTGGACTGCACCACATGTGATCTTATTCCTGGGTGCTACGGTGCAGTGGGTTGATGACGAGGGCCAGATGCAATCAACCATCCATGACTTTATAAAGTATGTAACATATTTATTTATCCTTGAGTGGTCTAACCATTGTTTAGAGCTTCAAAAGCACATCATGGTGTCTATCTTGCAGCACAACAAGCTGAGTGCTTCAATGACTATAGTATATCAGATAAGATAAGTCTGTGACGATATGTTATTACTCAGCTTCTAAATGTCTTGTGCAGATCCTCACACTCATTCTTGATAATGCGTCAAACAAAGACACATTGGTTGATGAGCTGTCTGTCATTATACCAACATTTCGAGAATCATTGACTCATGTTCAGTGCTTTGCGCATATTTTAACTCTTGTAGTGAAGGTGTATAGATGTGTTACTTAATTTAGCTCACACTGATAAGCCATGTAGGCCATCTTTTCTCAGTTCAGCAAGAAGACAAAGAAGTCAGCACCTGGGGAAGAGCTGACTGAGAATGAGATAGCTGACATTGCATGCTACGACGGTTTGGAGGATGGTGCCAGAGATGATGAGCAGCCTGAGGAGTGCACAGAGGCAGCTGATGGTCAGGATGAGCTTGATTCTGCTGTTGCTGAAAGTGATGCATGGCTCATTGCTGAGATTGAAGAGGACATGAAGTATACAAGACGTGTTCCATCATTGACTCGAGCGCAGAAAAACCTTGGTCGTTACTCTGTTTTTAAGGCATGTCATTCTTTTGATATATCATTACTCTCAATCTAACTTTCTTTTGTTCCACCAGTTACGTACTTTGGCTAGCAAGATTGTGACCAGTCCCAATGTTAACGATGGTCTTGTTGCATATTGTATTCATGGGAAGATTAAGCCTGTTCTCATGATTCGTGATGTTGCAACTTGCTGGAACAGTACCAGTGAACTTATCAATTGTGCCCTTGAGCTGCAGCCTGCGTTGAACTATCTTGTTGTCATAGAGAAACACAACAAAGCTTGTGGTGTTTGCCTCCAACGCTTCCAGCTCAGTCCTAGTGAATGGTTGATTCTATCAGAATTGAAGCCCATCTTATTGATATCTACTATCCCATAGTGATATGAATTTAGATTTTTTTAGAAGCCACTCATTTAATTTCACAGCACCAAACACCTCTTGTTCACCACATCATCCCCATATCTGATATCATTATAGCAAAGTTGGATGAATACATTGATAACACATCACTTTTACCATGTGTCCGTGCAGCAGCGCTACATGGACAAAGTATACTGAACAAGTATTATGCTTTAACGGACAATGCAATTGTCTTCAGGATAGCAATGAGTGAGTACACAACTTTATGTTAGTATACTTTCTTCTTATGCTATTCTCCTAGTGTTACATCCACGACACAAAATGACGTACTTCACAAAGGCCGAGTGGCCCCACAAGTGGATTGCTGATGCCGATAGAATTATACACAATGAGTGGGACACTCATTATAAACCAAAGAATATTCCTATGCGGCCTCCTACGGTGTATTCATCATCATGCTTTGTTCTTATCATATGCTTATTGTATATTGTTGAAAAGACTTCAAAGACAAATACTGGCCTTTTTGCATCTTTAGATAACATCTCAAACCTTGGTATCAATGCCCTTGATGATTGGCTCACTTCAGAACCTGTCCAAACTACAATTGATCTAATTGCATATTGGAATGGCATGCTTAAATGTGGTAATTCTTTGGTGCAAATGGCTCTCAATTACCTTTCCATCCCTGGTATGCTATTTCACTAATCAAATCCCTAATCATGATTGATTGTTTGTCTCACAGCAACCTCCACTAATGTCAAACGGGCTTTTTTGCATGGTGGGCTGACTATGTAAAAAATGCGACACTTACTGTCTGATGAGTCAACACATGCAGCTACTGTACTGGGTGATTGGTTAAGCAGCCTTTCTGAGATCATACAAACCTTCAATGATAAATCTCGTCGTCCCAAGAGTAAGGCTCAGGTGACAGAAGCCATTGATGTTAACGATAGCAAGTCTTCCTCTGATGAATAAATATGTTTACCTGTCAGATACTTATAAGTTACTTATAAGTACTCACATGTCTCGATTACTTGTGAGTACTTGCCAACTCATGAGTTTTGTACTTGTAAATCCGAGTACTCGTAGAGGTGATACTTGTGCAAGTGCAAGTATGACATTGGATATTGCAAGTACTTGTGACAACGAGTGCGAGTTACTTGTGACAAGCCTTAACCAGCACCAGAGTCAGAGGCACAATCATCGGAACAGGCAGCCGTGGAGGCCACCACCTCTAACTTGATGTTTTGGCTGGAGGATCTCGGTATTGATCGTCGATACTGTGACTTCCTGGATCAGGGAATGGCTAAGGTCACCACCCTCTACCAATTAGTGGATTACCTGGAGGAATTCTAGAATGAGCTATCACACTCACTTGCTCAAGAACCATGAACCATGGAGGAGCTAAGAGGTGCAAAGAAGTGCACTGCCAACTCACCTCCACAAGGGCAGGATGACCCACCACAAACGTGGCCATCCAAGCGCCACCAGACTGACCAAGGACATGGGAGAATGAACATTCTTCCACTACCACCACTACCACCACCTCAGCCAGCCCATGAGACTTGAGCTCTACCATTGCCTTACAATGAGGATTGCCTTCATCACGTGAGGACCAACGTCGAGCCTGTGATTCTCGATCACAATCTAGGGGCAACAGGCAGGAATCTCATTATTGATCTTCACCCAAATGTGAACGTTCACCTTATAGGGACTAGTGACCAAATTGGCCAGCTGAGTCCTACCAATGGCGGGATGGGGAACCACCCAGAGGGCCAATTGGGCCACCTGTGGGTCCACCCCAAACCCTTACTCCACAAGGGCAGTGTGCCCAAGTACCACTGCGTAAGTTGGATTGCCTAGCAGTGATCACTCTTATGCCACCACCACCAACTGTTCAGAAGCATGCCCTGATGATCAAACCACCTTTGCCGCCACCCCAATCCCCACCATTGGACTTGGACAATGAATTGGAAGATTGGGATGACTTACCGGCCAAGAAAAGGGCTGGAAAACTAGAGAATGCAGCCCTCAAGGCACGGAGGCAAGAAAAGCAATGCCCTGGGCCTCTCCATGCACAATTAGGTGCAATATTCATTAGCAGATGCTACAAGCGTAGCAATGTGTTTAGGGACATCTTGCCTCCAAACTTTCACTATGAAGTGTCCTCTAACACTGTATATGCAGGTGACATAGCTGTACAGGCCGCCAAACATGCCTTTGAGGACACAGACATTGTATTCCCAATGGTTCCACCCCTCAACTGCTTGTATAGTCAGTGCCCACAAGGGTTCCCTATGAATCCTTGTGAAGTGGAGGACTTGGTCACCATAATACGGCATCCTCCATGCAATGCTTCAGAAGTAGAGCATGTACAAGCCAGCATATTACTGTCAGAGTTCCGACAAGTAACTTTGGCTTACCACTAGTGTTTTAAAGTCATAGCGCTGAGGCTGGACCGAACCAAAAGCAAACCAGAAAAAGACTGGAAAGACCAGACTGATCAGGTCCGGTCTTACAGGAAGTCAACCTATCTTCAGTCTAGTCTTTGAAAGATCAAGAATATTGAAAACCGAAAAGACCGGTCCTGGCGGGTACCTCTTGTACTACCGGATAGCGGTACTTTTCCTCTAAATTTCGAGCTCTGGGTTGTAAAGTTTGGTCCACAGGCAGCCAAGATATCATTAAATTACTTTTGACCTTGATGTTTTGTGTCTTCAATTGTATTTTGGCTTTAACATGATCGGTTCTCATCCGTTTAACATGATCTAGTGAGCGAAATGATAGCCTAATGGTATCCTTACTCGATGGTAATATGCACGTGACCCTCCATATAAGGAAATATGGTCGAACAGTACAAAAACAAAAAGACCAGTCTGAACTGGTCCTGACCGGTTTTTTAATTTACAGAACTGATTGGGACCGGTCTTTCCAGTCTCCGGTTTGGTTCTGGGTGCCTGGGCATTCCCCAGGACTGGTCGCAGTCCGGTCCTTCCAAAAACCAGACCGGACTCGACTTTAAATCACTAGTTGGGCACCTTTTTCGGAGCTTAGGAATCAGGCCAGGTTTGGGATTAGCAGAATAACTGTTTGTCACATGTTAGAGGCAGAGGGATATTTTTGCCAAGTTGTACGCAAGGTGTCATATCTCACAAAATACCATAGAAGAGCCAGGTTAAATTGGGCACCCATGTATCACAAGTTCAGGGCAGAAAATTGGCAATGAGGTGTGATGCCTGCCTTGCGTTTGGGGACTTCTCGCTTGCTGAAGGTTCATGGGTAGGACCCGTCACCATGGGAGGCACCAGAACCCTGTCTGAAAGGTAGATGAGAGGGATTTCGGGGCACAGGTGGTGGCCAGGAAATCCCCCAGTGGTAACAGTAACAAACAATAGTAAGTGCCATGTAACCCATGGCTTGGGGGAGTGTCACCCTACCCAGGGAGTGTTAGACCTGCTGGGTATGGTGCTACCCTCCACAGGGCCTGATGACCCAAGGAGGGGAGCAGCCAGACTCCAGTGCAGGCAGG
>JABCKU010008264.1:0-30832 GCA_018221655.1 Myochromella boudieri
GCATTATTCATATGCTTATTCAGACTATACATTTGCTTACTCAGATAGTGTCATTGCTTAGTCATATTGCAGGTAGCCAGTAGTATATAAACCTCATGTACAGTAGTGGTTCCCTAGCTTCAATCTCTTAGGATTTCCACTATCATTTGGATTCTCCTAGAATCATTGTGCCATAGTCTCTCCTCTCTCCCTCCTCTCTCTTCTCTCTCTCTCATACTTCCTCTTCTTGTTGGGTGGCTTTGTCTGTGATAGTGTTGTTCTAACAGTTACAGAGCTATATTTTTCAAGTCGGCTTTGGCTTGCGGAAAGACTGCGGAAAGCTTTCAACAATGAGAGTGGCTTTGAGAACAAGTTGTCGATTCGGATATCCTAAAAATAGTTAAATAGCACACCTCTCCTCATCAACCACCACGTGATTGGTACATGTGACATTCCCGCCGTTTTCGGAATTAAACCAGGAGTCTTCGACAAGTCAACGACAAGTTAGCTCTCGTCGTCTCTGATGCACCTCCTGCTCCAACCCCTACCATAGCAATCTCCGCATATACTCTCGCGGCCAACTATAATTTTGAGTTGTGCAATCGTGAATTGGGAGAGTGATCATTTTGTATAAAAAGTGGATAACCTGTATTCAGTATTTGGATGAACATAGAAGGGCAAGGATCCTGCCTAAGGCCAACACAACGAAAAGGGCGAAACCGTAAAAAGGCGAAGGAATAGAATTATGGTTATAACTGCGAGACAGCCCATGATCGAGGTGAGGCTTGAGTAACGACTCAGACTAGAGCATTTACACTGATCAGGCCATTTTAGTTACATGAAATGTACGCTCATATCCTCTTCAGCGTCCCCACCTCCTGCTCGTCCTCAGAGGTCGAATTAATGTTCATCTCATTGTCCCCGTTGACGCCCACTGCCTTGGACCTGGTTTTGTTCATGGAAGGTGACATGACAATAAGGAATTGTTTAGTACAAGAAGGTCCCAGATGCAGAGCGTCAGCCACCTCTAGGGATGAAAGAAGGAATGATGAATGAACAAGGGACGAAGAGAGGAAATGTTGCATGATCGGGTGGATTACCAACTACACTGTGATGACGAACTGCCATATCGAATCCTCCTTCACTTCCCCTCGTCAATCCCCACAGCTGCGAAACATCAATGCCTTATCTCGAACCACCCCGGGCAAACAAATACCAAATGTAGGTGAGGCTGGGAGCCTTGAAGTGGGAGCTGATACTGGAGAAGACGAGACGAGGGATTGATGGGTGAGCCGCACAGTTCTGGGGCAAGGACTAGGAGAACTATGGGGAGAACTTGAGGGGAGACATAGACGAGGACCCTGAGGGCGAGGACAGGCTCAACATCGACATTAGGACCTCGTGCACTGGGAGCTTGCTCTCACATGGACATGGATGGCCCAAGCCGCAGTTCTTTGCTAAGGCGTTGGACAGGCAGCGACGGCAGGTGACCAACGTGCTTCTCACCTCATATCCAGTTGTCGGGCACGTCTCATCCCCGCTTACATGTATGCAGCGTCTGCGGGTTATGCTGAAGCATTATACACCCTATCCCTAGTCCTAATCTTCCAACCTTTGCTCTTGCATATGCAGAGCCTCTGCCACCCCCACCCCTGAAGCTCAGCCAGGCAGTGCGTTGAGTCTGGCAAGTCATGGCGAGCCTTACCTGGCTATACGTCTAGGCTCACAGCCTACTGCGAGTGTGCACCGCTTCCCGTTAGCTATATATGTGCCATGCTCACCATCATCAACTTCAACACCATTTCTGCCACAGTCTCAAATCTGAATGTCGATGTCAGCAATGAAACTCAACGCGCTTATCCTCTCCGAACAGTCACTTGCCACCTATGTGCTCGATAGCTCTGCATCGTCCCCCAGGTTTCTGGATGCGTTCCGGGAGCAGTGGAGTTCGCGGTGGAGCTCGTTCTCGCTTTTGAGAATGTGGGAGGGACGAGTGAGGGGTGGGGGGGGGCTGAACGTTATGGGCCTGGTAACGGGGTTGGAAGGAGCAGCTAACAAGGAGCAAGGGAGGGCGATGACGAGAATGAGCGCGTCACAGCTGTGAACCCAGGGTATCCGAGGAGGGAAGGTTAGATGGAATAATGCTGTTAAACCTGGTGGATAGATGATCCAGCGAGCAAACAATGACAGGCTACCACCTCAGGCTCTCGCGAACCCTTCGAGGTTGGTGCCTAGGAAGGGGACGGAATGCTTGAGTGGGCGGGCAGGCAACAGGCATTGGCGAGGCTGCACGGCGGACAATCGCATGGGCATCGATAGGGACAGGTACAGAGACATCAATAAGGACAGGGATGATGATGAGGACTCTGAGTCGAACTTGGATCCGAGAGCACAAAGTCGGGACAGGCTACGTATGCCCAGGCCTTCCCATGGGTGAGTATTGACGAAGACAGCCCTTGTACATGTCTATTTACAGCGTTTTAAGTGCCATGAATAGGTACATGCCCTCTACCGATGTGCTGTGCAGTGGGGTTTTCAAATACCGCGTGACAAGAATACGGTCACACTCATGTTCATGTGATTTTTTGTGACTTTGAACTCATTTTCCTCATCCTCCTGCTCCAGCCAGGCCCGCAATCAATCCTGAGCCGCCCTCACCGTCACCACGGCTGGCAAAAATTCAACTACTCCTACCGGTCATCTGCCCTCGCCATCATCAACTTCGGCATTATTATTCAAACAGGTCTCTGAAACTCTTTGGACGCAGTGGTCGGGATCAACAGAATCCTTGCCCTCCGAACGTCGGTCATTCACCCTTCCATCTACCACCTCCACAGCATCCTGCCAGGTGACAATAGGTGTCATACGTGGGATAGTGCCCACATTGCAGTGGCTGCTTCTTTCTACGCTCAGAAAGATATATCGGGATGGTATCCTTACATTGGAGCTGTTGGAGCACCCATGGTGGAGCCCTTCTACAGTTCCCCAACATGCCTGCCCGACATCGCTCACTCAATCCAGGGGCAGGCCACGGGATCCCCTCAGATAGCCAGCATTTTGGTGGCGATTAGTTTCACTTGTGGCAAAGCCTAGACCTGGGGAACAGGAATCCTCAACGCGTGCTTTTTGGGCGGCCACCTACTTCGAAACCTTCGCACCAGGTACATAAAAGGCCTGGTTCCCTTGCTAGTAACCATATATGGCCACAACTCAGAACTTCAAACTTTCTCATTCCTGTCCCTATCACTCTCGTCGTCATTGTTGGGCTTCTTAATGGCGACACGAGTTTCTCCTCCACCCATCGTGTTTCAAGGTTGCTATCCCAGGTGTCCCCAAATGCCCACTATCTGTTCACCTGTGTGCCTAATACCACTCCTTCCAACATATGCAAGCGTCCCGAAGACGACATCGAAGACTGAGCTCATTTTCGATTTTAGGGCGGGGGATATGAGAGCTAGGTGTAGAGACCATGCGCTAGAGACATTCGTGCGTAGATCCATAGCAACATGCGAGCTTACACCTGATTCATTTGCAGATGAGCTACGACCGACAATGAAAACCAACACGAAAAACTAATAATTCCTGCATCGGTCCCTCCACTCTCGACGACAAAAGTGGCCCCAGAATCAAATCGAAGAGGCCGACAAAGACTTAAGCAGAAACCCGTGGGCACAGGGGAGAGGCATATGGATAAGGTGGTGGTATATCGGTGCTAGACAAGTCGTCGTCGTCGAGGGTGAGAGTCACGCATATGTACTCATACTATGAGGTATACGCATAATGCCACGTTTACTACACCCGTCGATCTTGCTCCGCTCAGGACAAGGCTGGTCGTGAGGAGAAAAGGTAGTCCTAGGTATGAGCCTGGCCAGTGGGGCCATCGTCAAGGCTAAGTTCAGAGGAGAGCTGGGCAATCGTACCAGGAATGGCATCAAAGTGTTCCTATTTTAGGGTGGCCCAGAGAACTCCGGTGTTGTGAGTGCGATTAAGTTGGGGCTGGGTTTGTTGAGCTCATGAGATGGATTAACAAACATATTACAATATGTATCCTAAGAGACACTGCTCTGTTCCTAGGTTGAGAATATGTAATTTTACATTAGGCTGAAGATAAAATATCGGGTCTAATTCCTGGGTTTCTGATGTTCTAAGGTTAATTTCAAATTCTTCGCAACCTGAAATTACCCTTTCCTAGTACCCTCCCTCCCTAATCAATTTCCATGTTGGCCAGACTTGGAGTACTGAGGCATTGTGTTTCCAATTCAATGCAATTTATAGTTTCTCTGTACCTCCAGATCAACCCAAGTAGGTGTAGCACAGGGAGGGGATGTTCCTGAATCAGCTGGAGCACATGTATTGGAGGGATGTAGTGGTTCCAAATTGGCCATACTAGGAATATTGGAGAAGGGAGGTGTTTCAAAGTTGGTAAGGCCAGGAACATGAAAGAAACTCTCCATTTCCAATTCAATATGACTGTGCCACCTGACTAGGAATATCACCAGAGGGGGATATACTGCCTAACCCAAGGATAAACTACATGTCAGTAGGCAAAAAAATTCAGAAGGCTCTCACATACAGATGACATGGTATAGATGTACCAAAACAATACATTTACAGTGTAAAGCACTGAGAGTCCATCATGGCCACACACTACCAAAACAATTTCAGTGACAAGTCCTATGAGCTAAAGTACATATGAATGAATTGCCACTGAAAGATGGAGAGTAGAAGCAACAAACCTGCAGCCCACAATATGCCAGCCCAGATTCTACAAGTAAAAACAACACCCGATGAACTCAGAATAGATGGTATTGACTCTTGTCAAGACTCTTATGAAGAGAAGTTTGATAGAGCCTAGGAAAAGGATCAGAGAAGAAAATATCCATACAACTAGGTATCTGGCAATTACCATACACCTTTTCCAATGGAAAAAGTAGCAACAGCATTTTTTGCCAGTGATAATCCAAGGAAGGCAATTCCTAACCTTTTCCTTGTAGATTTTGCACTAATTGCAGGGGCAAAATAATCGGTAGCACTCAGGCTTGATGTATAACTTGGAATAGCAAACCCCATTACTGGATTGTTTGCAAAATTAACAACAGAAGTAGCAGCAGGCATGTAATACTCGCCAATGGTTGCAAAACCTAAAACAAAGCTGAGAAAACTCAACCATTTGTGCCCATGAAATAACATCCAAGCTCGCCAGACAACTATGGAATCACTGAGAATTGGCTAGTGCAACATGGAAGAATATCAAACTGAGCAAGACAAAGTGACATGCAAAAAAGGCATACCAAGATATGCTTAATCCACTGATTTCCAACATCAAACCGGTGGACATGGTGGTTTACCAAGGATCGTTTTGCAGACAGTGGAATGTTTGGATTATCCACCAGGCCTCCTTGGACTAAATTTGACATGTGGGCCAGCTGCAAGACACATATGATCCCAGCACTCAGAAGGCTGAATATTAATGCTGCAGGCAGTAAGCTGCCCCGTAATCGAAAGCTAGGCACCCATGTTTTTCTGTGGAAATTGTTGAAATTGTCACCATACTGGAAAGGAATCTCTTACGTTAAAATTTCTGAACTGAGGAT
The DNA here is from genome assembly GCA_018221655.1 of Myochromella boudieri. NCBI lineage: Eukaryota > Fungi > Basidiomycota > Agaricomycetes > Agaricales > Lyophyllaceae > Myochromella > Myochromella boudieri. Next base: position 5,574 of record JABCKU010008264.1, read on the forward strand.
GAAGAGGGTTAGGAGATTTATAGATCCTGGAAGATGTTTCAGAACATGGCGCAATAGAGAGGTTCCTACATCTCTACCATAGACCATAGTTGTTCCAGCGGCGTATGCAAGATTGTCGGAAATGTTGATTCCAAGATGTTGGAGCATGGCCCGCTCTTCCGGCGTCATAGAAATTAGAAGATTGAGTGAGGTACGATGAATTGTTAATCATGATGCACAATATCGAGCCATATATATATGTAAGGGGTTGCATACTTCTAACACTGCCAGTATTCGCATTGTCGTCTAGATTACTCCTTGGTGACGATCGTAAGCGCAATTGTTGACAGGCTATTTTGAGTTTCATCCAACTTCTAGTCTTCTCCGAATAAAATGCCGGCAAGCTAAGCCCACAGCCCCGGCGAAACCGGTGTATCTTACTTATGATGCTGACTTGGCCTTGGAAGCTGCAAATATTCAGGGTTCGAACATTGTAGATTAAGATACGCCAGCCCCCGAGCTCGATTCGCAACTCACCCCAGTGATCTATAAACCTAGAACTTGAATTCATGTCGACATTTGTCGAGATATCTACGGAAGAACCGCTTGTTCCGGATAACGGAAAGGCTAGACGCTGGCTTGACACTTGTGAAACCGAAGGCGACGAGTACTGCTTACATCATTTATCATTCGGATGGTAGGAAGCACATCAGAGTGTCATATCATGCCTCATAAGTGCTGGTTAGTGTGTGGGGGGAAACATGGATGACATAAAGATTAAACTAAGACTAACCTAAGAATCTACACACCTCTATGGCGTCAGGTGATGCTTCACATTGCGCTTCTGAAGTTCGCGATGATCGGGATATGTGGGTCGCCCGACAGGTACGGCTCCTTATCAGCGGAAGTGATCGGTGACCGCGGCACCGTCGCGTTATGAGAGTTTGAAGGTGCGTTGATATCTAATTTTATAAGTTACCTACCCGGTACGAGGCCAGACAATATCATTTACCGTAGTCACTAGGCTCTCCTTCAGCGGCCATCAGGGCAGTTGTCCCTTCCATATCATCGCCATGGGAGAAGCAAATGCTATCAACACCTGTCTGTATATGGAGCGCGACTACAAATGAGCGGGAGTCTGAGCGGTACTGTAAGTGGTACGGTTTTTTTGTTTGATCTATGTGGATCGAATAATTTACAATATCTCAGTGGATGGCATCAACTAAACTCACCATGAGAAGACCGAGACGGGGAACCATGATCCAGTAGTGGAGGTAGAAGAAGAAGGAATGGCTAAAGAAGTGCGACAGAGGAGGACGCCGGGAGCAACCATTTCATAGCTGTGGACCTATGGCATCACTGGGGCAGGCAGTAAAGGGAATAGTGCCGTCCAGCCTGAGGATAAATGATTCGGCATGCAATCAATGGCAAGCTACCACCTCAGGTTCTCGCGAATCCCTCGAGGTCGGTGCCTAGGAAGGGGAGGGAATGCTTGGGTGGGCAGGTACGTGGCACATATATCGCATGGGTTGAGTGGTAGGAGATCGCATGGGCATGGATAGTGACAGGTGCGGAGACACGGGATGGGACGGGGACGATGAACTTGGGCCAGCACAAAGTCGGGGCGGGCTACATATGATCAGACCATCCCATATGTTCGCATTGACGAGGGAAGCTCCAGTACATGTCTACTTACAGCGTCCGGAGTGCAGTAAATCGGTATGCGCCCTCTATCGACGTATTGTGCAATGAGCTAACGTGGAGATTTTCAAATGCCCAGAGTGACAGGAATGCTGTCACACTCATGTTCGCGTGACTTTCCGTGGCTTTGAACTTGTCCTCGTCTTCTTGCTCCAACCAAGGCGCCCAAGGTATGGCTACGCTGCTATTATTTGGCGCTACGAAGTCCCTACGGTCTCCTAAATTGTTTCGGCGTCCTTGACATAAAATCCTCGTATTCAAGTTCTCACACTGTGAATAGCCAATTTTCCTCAATTTCTCCGACTGTTCTGTCTCGTGTTCGATGGCGTAGTACAGCAAGCTTCGATACCTGACATGAGGCGCTTTGTCTGATATCCTTGGTATGTTATCCATTCTTTGTTAGATCTGGCCTAACCGTATGATATTAAGTCTCGTCTGAAAACTCACAGAGCATCAAGCACTTTCAATTGCATGATTTCAGCTCCAGTCCCAGCCCTCACCAATCCTCCTCTGATTCTCATGTGCACCTCTCCCTCGTCTCAGTAATGGGCGGTCCTCATACAGCACAGCAAAGTTACCGTTAGGTTGATACCTACGCTCACATCAAGCTCTATACCCACCAATGGCCGGCCCCTAACTAAAAGTCAACTACCCCCCGCCGGTCACATACCCCTCGTCATCGTCCACTTCAATGTTATTGCTCATCAGTGTCAACTATCCTTTGGACACAGTGGTTGTGATCATCGAACTTATTGTCCTCCGAACGTCTGTCACTCACCCATCCACTTGCCGCCTCTACTGTACCCTGCCAGGTGGCAAAGAGCGGTATAAACCGGATAGCGCCAACACTATATCCTCGTACCTGCACTCTGGAATAGCCACAGTGTATCCTTCCATCATTACCCAACACCCTCACCAGCCATCGCACACTCGGCCGAGAGGCAGGCCATAGGCTTCCCCATAGATGGTCTGCAGCTCGGTAATGGAAGGTCTCGTTGGTGGCACGGTCAAGACCCGGTGAAAGGGGATCTTCAACCCATCCCCGTTGGGCGGCATACCTGCTTCACCCCAAGATGCATAGAAGCCTTGGTCCACTCACTGGCAACAATATACATGGCCCAAACTCTGAACTCGAAGTGTTCCGCCCCCGTCTCCGTCGCCATCAATGTTACCGCCAAGATGCTCCCGTTCAACAGCGTCACACTCACGTAATGCTCATCACCATTGACTCCCATGTTTCTACCACCCATCGTGCCTAAAGGCTGCTGCCCTCGACATCCCGAGTACGTCCGTTATCCGTTGATTACCATGTGCCTAGTACCTCTCCTTCCAACATGAGTTCCAAGCATCCTAGAGGCTACGTCGAAGAAGGAGCTTATTGTAGTGATCATGTGCTGAGGATATTTGAACGTGCATCCAAAACGACACTCGAGCTTGCACCTGATTCATATGCAGGCGAACGATGGCCAAAAACGAAAACCAACACGAGAAACCAAGAGCTCCTGCATCGGTCCCTCCGCCGCCGTCGATGAAAATAGCCTCCAAACGGAATAGAAGAGGCTTAGAAAGTCCTCGAGAAGAAGCCCGTGGGTGCAGGCGAGAGGTCCGGGGATAGAACGGCGCTGCTGGACAGGTCAAGGCTGTTGTGGGTGAGGGTCGTGTGTACGTATTCACACCGCGACTGTGAGGCATATGCAAGTTAGTCTCGCGTCTACTCCTTTGATAAATCTTGCTTCCCCAAACCATACCCGATCCCTATCTCAACGCTAATAATATGCTATGTTGTTGTTCAGGGGTGCGCGAGCGGCCTGGCGTATAATACGACGACCTCCCTATTCGCTTTTACACGGGCACGTGTAGTGGACTAGAGCGCGATTACCATCATCAACCCTTCAGGCAGAGGATGGACGAGATCGAGGTCGACTCGTACCCGCAAGCGGTGAGTAGATGATGACCAGTTGATTATGGATAACCATCACTAACCACCAATACAGCCCACTGGACCCAAGCCTGCGTCCTGGCCAACAAAATCCAGCCATCTCTCCTCGGACACATCGCTCACCGCTGTCCACTTCGATTTCGGCTTCGGTATCACCATCAACATTTCCACCCTCATTCAATCTCAAAGGACGTGATAAACGTCCTCATCGTCTCTTTGATGTATATTACTCCTGGGCCCTCGTGCACCTACCACCTCTACGTCGCCCCCGCGTCGTCCCAGCTCCGCCTCTGGTGGAGCGAAGCTTATTGACGCCTCTTTGGGCATTGAGCTCAACTACAAAGGAGCAGGGATGAGGGCAGTTTTGTAGGTACGAATGTTTGTTAGATCTAAAATCTATGTAGGCGCGATCATTTACAATCTTTCAATAGATGGCAATAGTTAAGTATGTTCCGAGGGGGCCGAGGCCGGGTATCGAAGGAGGGATAGCGAACGGGGCGCGAAAAGAGGAGGAGGACAAAGATCATCACGTCTCATCTAACAACCTGGGACATCGGTAGGGAAGGGGGAGGTAGAGGGGACGGTGCTGTATGACCTGAAGGATCTACGTCTCCGCAAACGACAAATGGTAGGCTACCATCTTCGTCAGATTCTCCTGGGGTCTCACCAACTCCCTCGAAGTCGGTCTCATGGTTGGTGAACGTGGGAGAGGGAATGTTGGAGGTACTGTACGGTCGGCGGCTGCGTGAGCAAGGTTTTGGAGAAATGCGGCGAGAAGGAGCGGGAAGTGGGAATGGAGCGATGTTAAGGACTTGAACTCGGAGGCTGGACAGGCACACGGTCGGATTTACGGCCACGTTTGGGCCACGTACCTCGAGCATTCGCATTGACAGGGGAAGCCTTAGTTCTCGCCCATACAAACAGAATAAACATATTTTATCGGAACGTCCGTTGATCCACAACCAATTATACGCCCTCTATCGATATACCATGAACGAAGAGTCCAGAACTTTCCAAAACAGAAACTACTCAGCGTGACGAGAGCCCGTCACTGGCATGTTGGTATGACTTTCCATGAATCTGAACATTCCCATGTCTTTCCATTAATTTAGACATGCTTTTCAAAGCAGTGTCGTAACTCGTCGTATACCCTCTATCGATATGTGGTGGCTTGCGGGACCTTCCAAAAACGGGAAATACTCGACGTGACAAGAAAAATGTCACACTCACATTCCTGTGACTTTCGTGATGTTGAACTTGTCCTCGTCCTCCTGCTCGAAGTTTGAACCAGGGGCTGCCAAGCTAAGGCCACGCCGTTCACATCTGGCAGGACAAATGTCCCGTGGTTGTCGACTCCCTCTTAACAACCATGACACGACAATCCCCACTTTTAACTTTGATTTACTTTAACTTCTCACTTTGCTCAACCCAGTTCTTCTGCCATATCTCGTGTTTTTCGGCAGCGTAGGACACAGCAGGCCTCGATACAGCGTATGAAGCATATTATCTACGTCATTTGTAAGTTATCCCGCCTATATTTGCCTCTCTGTCTGACCATATGTCGACATTAGGTCCCATCTCAAATCTCTCAAGGTTTTACGCCCTGATATCACGATCCTTACCCAATCCCAATCGTCGCTAATCTACCTCTCACTCTCTGCCGCACCTCCACGTTTCAGCACGGCCCAGACCGGAGGTGAACACTTTTCTCGAGCGTGGCGCTGTCGCCCGTACTCGATCTCGAGGTGCTCTCATCGTCGCCACCGGATGGGAAAAACTCAACCAAGTCCTGTTCGTCACATATCATCTGCCCTTGCCAGTGTTGACTTCGTCGTTAGTGTTTAACACGATGTGATAGAGTTTTCCCAACACGCCTACCCTCCACCGCTCATTCGATTCAGGCGCAGACCACGAAATCGTGGCATACCCGCATCACCAAGGGTGCACAAAAGGTGTGATTGGCTTGCTAGCAAGCGTAGATATGGCTCCAACTTTGAATTTGCAGCGTTCTGGACCTCGGAGGGATTGGGCTGGATCTGGGTTTGTCGAGCTCATGAGATACATTAACAAAGGTGTTACAAAATGAAGCCTAAGGATTGCTGTATTCGTAGGTTGAGAATATTTAATCTTGCATCAGGCGGAAGATGGAATATGGGTCTAAATCCTAAGTTTCTGATGTTTGAAGGTCAATTTCAAATTCTTCGCAACCTGAAAGTACCCTTTCCTAATACCCTCTGTCCCCAAACACAAGAAATCATCTGGATCTCTCTATCGGTGTCGCTCCGAGTTACTAGATTGACCATCGTGATGCGCACTGGTGAGTGGAGGTGTGTTGGCAGAACTGAAAGTATCAGGCGGCCCTGTTGCTTCCACTTGGTTAACGCAGGCGCAGTGCTGGAGACGGAATGTTTCTGGGTCAGCCAATACAGGTGTATTGGAGAGATGAGGTGCTTCCAAGTCGTTATGACTATGAGTGTCTGAGTGGTTTTGGATCTCCAATTCAACATGACTGCGCCACCTGACTAGGAATACTACTAGAGGAGGATATATTCCCTAAACCAAGGAAGACCATGCTTTAACAGGCGAAAATGTTCAAAGCACCTTGACGTACTGAAAACATGGTGTAAAGCTCCCAAAACAAAACATCTGCAATAGACAGTCCTGGGGACCATGTAATGCGTTTGGAAACTGAGTCAAAGGTAAGTCCTATTATCTTAACATACATGTGTGTGAGTAAACTCAAAAGTGCAGATTATAAACAACAAACCTGTACCCCACAATAGACTAGCCCAGATTCTACAAGTAAAAACAAAATTCGATGAACTCGGAATTGACAGCAATCACTCTTGTCAAGGTTCTTATGGAGAGACATTTGGTGCACCCTAGGTGAAGCATAAGAGCAGGCTGGGTCCAAAGATTGGGTATACAATTACCATACCCCTTTTGCAATAGAAAAGGTTGCAATAGCATTTGTTGCAAGTGATAACCCCAAGAAAGCACTTCGAAGATTACCCATTTTTGATTTTGAGCTAGCCTCAGCGGTGATATAATCATTAAAACTCAAATTTGATGCATAACCTGCCTCTGCAAACCCTGTCACTGAACATTAAATGAAACAATAAGCAGTAGGATTAGGCTTGGCAGTATGCATGTAATACTCACCGAAGGCTGCAAAACCTAAGATGAAGCTGAGCATTGCCAACCATGTATGCTGACGGAACAGGATCCATGCTCGCCACACAACAATGAAATCACTGAAAATGGGCTAGTACAGGATGGAAGAATACAAGTCTGAGCATGATGGTTGTGCTGCTACAATGAAACACACCGGGATATTCTGCATCCACTCCATGCCAATGTCTAGCTGATGACCTCGATGGTTTACTAAGGTCCGCTTTGCAGGTAGTGGGATGTTTGGACTGTCCAGTAGAGCTCCATAGATTAAATTTGCTATGTGGGCCAGCTGCATCATCCACATAGAGCTGGCAGCAAGAAGACTGAACATTGATATCATGGCTAGTGCCCAGCCCTGTAATCGCCAGCCGGATATTTGTGTTTTACTGTGAAGTTTCTTAATGTTGTCACTACACTAGACATATGCCCCTACTTTATCACTTCGGAAGTGAGTATGACAACATTGAGGAAAATTATGAATCCTTGAACGGGTGGTTCGAAATACGGTAAGATAAGGAAGGCCCGACATGCTTACCATAGGCTACCGTGGTTCCAGCGAGGAATGCGAGGTTACGCAAAATGGCCGTTCCAAGAAGTTGAAGTAAGGTTTGCTCTTCTGGGGTCATGGAATCAGTTGGGGATGAGATGTTGCAACGATGCACCGGTGGTTTGCATACTACACTTGACCCTGCCAATAATTGCAATCACCCTCTTGAATACTCCCTGACAACAATCACAAAACGCGATCTATAGAAGCTGACAGGTGCCCCGATCGGGGCTGGGCGTTGTGGAAGCGTGGTATATTCTCGACATTTCAGGATGTAGTATGAAGCAGAAACTTGATGCATTCCGGAATGACATGCGCTGGTGATGGCATGATATGCGTTTCCCATGAATCATCTCCATTCTCTGTGCTTCTCACAACCTGTCTCCTCCTCCCACTACTCACAAGCGAGGCGGTAGGCTTACCGTCCAATAATTATACAGCGGCTTCCACGTACTTTCATGGCTTCGAGAGCTTCAATGGTATCTGCCCAGTGACTCCTTTCTTAACTGCTTCCTTCTCTGTGCGTCTGTTCTCTACCTGATCCGTCATCGTTCGCTTGCCATTCTCGACCCACATACCCACCTCTTTTCGATAACCTCCCCTCCTGGCAGCGATACGAGACCCCGGACCCAACCCCGAGTGCTAGCACGACTACCTTGCGACTGCTACCATATTCAGATACAGCCATAATGACAATGACCGCATCAACGGTGAGTAGATGATGATCAGTTAGGTGATCATAGATAGCCACCACTGACCATCAATGCAGCCCGCACCCCGACGGACAAAATCCAGCCATCGTTCCTCGGTCACCTGCATCATCTGCTTATTGTTGTTCACTTTGATTTCGACTTCAGTATCACCATCAATATTCTCGCCCTCGTTCAACCTCAAAGGACGTGACAGTAAACATCCTCATCATCTCCTTGATGAATATTACTCACTCGTGTACCTACCACCTCTACATTGCCCCTGTGTTGTCCCAGCCTCGCCTCTGGTCAGGTAATACTTATTGAGGCTTCTCTGGGCATGAGGCACAATTACAAAGGTCCACAAACGGCCAATGGCAGGTTACCATCTTCGCCGGATTCTCCTAGGGTCCCACCAATTCCCTTGAAGCCTGTCTCATGGTTGGCGAACGTGGGAGAGGGGGATAGGTGCTATACAGCTGCATGGGTGTGGACGGGGGCAAGTGTTGAGAGAAGGAGCGGGAAGTGGGAAAGGGATGATATTAAGGATTTGAATCAGAGACTGGACAGGCACGGCCACGTACCCTTGAACCTTCACTTGCATTCGCATTGACAAGGGAAGCCCTAGTTCTTGTCTGTTCAAACAGGATTAACACGCTTTGTCAGAGCGTCCGTAGCGCCATAAATTAATGTGCGCCCTTTCTCGATATGCGGTGCCAGTATCGACCACAAGGAAGCATGGAGTGAAGAGTCTAGAACATTCCAAAACGGGAAACGCTAAACTGTCACCCTCACGTTGGTGTGACTTCCGTGATTTTGAAGCTTCTCATCATCCTCCTGTTCGACAAGCCACAACCACGCGCCGCTTCCAGATGGCTCTCAGATTTCTGTTCGCGGCTAGCTCTCCCGCTCCGTATCTCCAATGTCGGAGGTCGATAGTCCCGTGCTAGGAGGCTGCGACACCCGGACATCAAGATGTTTTCCTGGGGCCTTTGGTAAGTCACCCTTTCTATACTTACTCTCTCAACCTCTGTCTGTACGATAGCTTTAGGTCTTAATCCATACTATAATCGTGCAAAGTATAGTCGAACACTTCCATGCGTCTATGTTCATATACCCACCCCAGCCTCGGTGTTCGTTGATACTCCCCTGCTTATGCATTCCCGGGATCTCGGCGTTGTTTTCCGATGGATACTTGTATTGGTGACGATACGGCTAATAATATCTTATGCCCCGATGTAGACATCAGGTCGATCTACAGAGAGATTGAAATCCGGAATGTGTTCGATCTGATAGGACATGACGGGAACTTGGCCTTCTGTCTCACACTCGTCGATGGCTATAGGTCCACAGGAGGTTTCAAAACTAGGCTACTATACAAGGCCTCCCTAAGGTCCTTGGTGCGTCAGTGTCACCCCGTCTATATTGTCAGCGTCTCCATATCCGATATGTATATTCATCTCAGACCTTCGGTCCTCGTTGTATAGTGTGGATGGACGAACAAAACACCCTGTCCGGATATATATTCCACATGCAGGAGCACGATGGTTGTGTATTACCACCAGGATCCGTCCTCAAGGCATATTGATTTTGCCATTACCTTTGCTTATTTTGCGTTCTTGTTTTGGACGAAGAACACCATATGGGTAAAATATATTGGCTTTGTTAGGAGGAGTTTCTTGAGCCCACAGTGCGACCATGAATGTTGCACTGTGCCATGTAAATGTGCCACTACTTGCCCTACTGCACTGTACGTTGCGACACTCAGGCTCACCCATAAATCGATTTATGAATCCGACAACCTACCTAATCATGGAAGACCAGATGATCATGTGTATAAGGTGGATCTTGAACCTAATTGACTGTGGCGAACGCATTGCGGGGGGTGAGCGTTCCAATATCAGCCAGGGTTGGGGTACCGGGAATGCTCCGTGTTTCCAGCTCAATGCAATTGTCGGGCATGCTCTGTGCGGCTATATCAGTCAAAGTGCCATGCATATTGGAGAGATGAGATGTTTCAGTGTCAACCGGTCCAGATGTATCGGGGGGGTGGCATGCTTCCAGACGGTGTATGTTGGAGGAGTGGGGTGCTTCCAAGTCGGGAATGCTAGATATATCAAAGCGGTTCTCCATTTCCGATTCAATGCGAGCGCGCCGCCTGACCAGGAATATTACCAGAGTGGGATACATCGCCTGAACCTAAATTAGACATTTTATCACGCCAAAATATCCATAAGACCTTCACACACCGATGAAATGGAATAAAGGTTCCAAAAAAGATTATCAACTACAAACTTCAGGGCATGGGACTCGGAGTCAACCCATTTGGCGAGTAAATCAAAGGCAAGGCCAACCATCTTAACACTCATGTATGTGAGAAACTCAAAGGTGCAGATTACAGACGACACATCAACATACCTGTAGCCCACAATAGACCAGCCCGGATTCTACAAGGATAAATAATATTCGATGAACCCAGGATTGGTGAGAGTGACCCTTGTGAAGGTCCTTGATGAAAGTTTTATGCACCCTGGATAATATCATAATGGATATGAGTCAGGCTTTACAACCTAGGTATCTAATTACCATACACCCCTTGCGATGGAAAAGGTGGCAAAGGCATTTGTCGCTAGTGATAATGCAATGAACACACTTCCGAAATTGCTTGGCGTTGATTTTGGGGCACTCCGGGTGGCAATATAATCAGCAGTGCTCAAACTGGATAAGTAACCTCCTAGTACAAAACTCATCACTGCGCATTAGATGAGATGATTAGCAGTCAAAGGAGTGGTGAGCATTTGATGCTTACCCAACGTTGCAAAACCAGCAATTACGCTGAGCATATTTATCCATTTGTGCTGAGGAAACAGGATCCGCGCTCGCCATACCACAATAAAATCACTGAGAGCAGGCTACAGGGTGTGAAACTGCGTAAGATGGTTATACTAGTAAGAACAAAACATACCGGAATATTCTCAATCCACACACACCCAATGGCTAGCCGATGGCCTCGTCTATCTACCAAGGCCGATCTCATAGATAGTGATAGGTCTGGGTTGTCCGGGTTGTCCGCTACGGCTCCATGGAGGTCGTACACTATAACAGCCACTTGTAGAGCCCATATTGTGCTGACAATCAGCAGGTTAAATATCAATACTGCAGAGAGTCTCCAGCCCTGTAGTCGCAAGCCAGATATTTGAGTTTTACTGGGACAAATTTTTATATCATCGTTGTACTGGAGGAGGTTCTCTTACATGGCCATTTCCGAAATTAGTATAACGAGGGTAAGGAGAGTTACAGATCCTGGAAGCAAGGCGTCAAAACATGACAAAAAAGGATGGTCTGACATTATTACCATAGGCTACTGTTGTTCCTACCACGTTTATAAGGTTGCGCAAAACGGCAGCTCCAAGCTGTTGAAGTAAGGCTCGCTCCTCAGGTGTCATTAGAACGGGTGTTATGAAGTATAGATTTTGGTACGCACCACTTTTCAATGGCTGCTTATATCTGATACTGCTATCTAGTTACTCGCATCGCCTTCCGAGCCACTTGTTGATCACTAGTGCGATCTTTACAAGCGGAAGCGCCGAAGAATACTCCATCAAAGGCACTGCATACCGTTGACGGTTTATCTTTACGTCTATTCAACCGCCACCGGAATAAACGCGCGATGAGCAGTACAACTCCTGTTGATGGTCCCCACTAAGGCGTACTGAGATTTCATCTGTAGTACTAGAACTGATGACATTAACCTGTAGAACATAACAAACGCTCCGGTTGCGGCCCACGGGTCCACCCTACAAGGAAACTCCGTGACCTACACATCCGGAATGCAGGTTGGTATGTCGGAGTGTGTGAGTAGAAGCCACTTGTGTGCCATAGATGAGTAACGGGAAGGCTTCATTTATATCGTTGGCGCTCACGTAAGTCTGAGAAATTGAAGTTGAGCACAGTACCACATTTTGATTTTTCGCATAGCAACAAAGTGCCCACTCTCGCTTTATCATGGTGGTATCGCCGAGGCACCAACAAGAGCACGGAAAAATGTACAAAAGTAGTCTGGTACAAAGCGGGCAAGGTGAATTAATAATCAACCGCTACATGTAAGCCCACATGCCGTTCGACAGGCACTTCGAGCAGCTTCGTTTGAAGTTAGTCGGACTCGGATGTCGCGCACTCCCGCATCAAGAATAAGAGGAGTATCAGGCCCTGGATCAATCGCGTTTCAGTTGAAGACAACGCAACAACATCATGAGAACATACGATGAAATGACGACTAGTAACATTTTTCATTGTGATGCCAGATCCGAATTGCCATATAGCAAGTTACTCAGATATCACTTAAGCTTGATATTAGCCTGCACAAAGATTTTAGGGCGGGGAGTTGATGGGAGGTGGAAAGCAGGATTGCCTTGTTCCAAAAATAGCACACATCTCTTCAACAGCCACCACGTGATAAGGGCGCTCTTCAGTCCCCAAATCATAATCTATGTGGACACGCATTCGCATATATACTGGCAAGGACAGGCCTAGATACAGCCCAAGACTGCTTCTATGTTATTGTCCCTTGCTCTCGTCGGTGGTTACTGTTTGACAGGAGGGTTCGATATGTGGTTACGGCGTAAGGTGTGGCTCAGTACATTGTAGCTAAATAGGTCAACAAATCGTCCTACAATGACTATCTGTACTTTTTGACATCGCAGTATCGGTTGTTGATATTCCGACTTCGATACCCACCCGAACTGATTCCGAACTAATCACGGAACACTGCCAGCGGCCTCAGCATCTGCTTTAGAGATACTCTGAATTTTCAGATTAGTCGTGACAGGCATATCGGGGAGAGGGAGTGCCTTTGTATCACGTATTAGTTGGCTCGGAACGTGGGAGATGTTCTGGATTTCCAACCTAATCTGCTGACTGGGGTTTCATGCTTCTAGATCAGCCGTATGCAGTGTATTGGAGTGGTGAGGTGGTTCCAAGTCAGTAAGACCGGGGATATCAGAGAAGTTCTGCATCTCCAACTGAATGTGGCCACGCCACCGGACCAAGGATATCACTAGAGGGGGGTACACAGCCTGAATTAAGGTCAGACTACATATTACCAAGCTGGTATTTGGACAACGCCTGTGCGTACCGATAACACGTCATAAGAGACCCAAAAGAGGTTATCGGCGATGAGCATAGAGAGGGATAGCTCAACCCGTTTTGCGACTAAGTCAAGTGTAAGCCCTACTATCTTAAAACTCTCATATGTGAGTAGCTCCACGATACGGACTACAGACAACAAACCTGCAACCCACAATAGATCAGCCCTGATTCTACAAGTAAAAACAAGACTCGATAAGCTCGGAATTGACGCTGACGCCTCTTATTAAGGTTCTTGTGGAAAACGGTGCGGTACGCCCTAGACAAAGGATATGAAGAGGGTGCGCCATAAGGTGGGTGTCCAATTACCATATGCCCTTTGTGATGGAAAACGTAGCAACAGCATTTGTTGCCAGTGAAAGTGCGATGAATGCGCTTCCGAGATTGCTCGCTGTTGATTTCGGGGCATTCTGGGAGGCAATATAACTACCAACGCTCAAACTTGATAGGTAACCTCCCAGTGCAAGCCCCGCCGCTATCATAAAATGACATGGTTAACAGCAGGAGAATCCGTAGGTGTTAGATGCTCACCTAATGTTCCAAAACCCAAAACGAAGCTCAGCACATTCAACCATCTGTGTTGAGGGAACAGGACCCGTGCTCGCCATATCACAACGAAGTCACTGACAATTGGCTAGTGCGTCATGGAGAGTACGAAATTGAGCAAGATGGTTATGGTGTAAACGAGATTCATACCGGGATAGTCCCAATCCACTGCTCTCCGATGTCCAGCAGAAAGCCTCGCTGATTTGCCAAGGTACGCTTAACAGACAGCGTAAGGCCCGGATTGTCCACTAAGAATCCGTATATCGTGTTCACTGTGCCGGCCAGGTCCAGGGCCCACATTGTACTGACAGTTAGGAGAGCAAATAGGAACCCCGTAGACAGTACCCAATCCCGTACTCGCAAGTCAGACACTTGGGTTTTACTATTGGAGTTGTTTTATAATGTCGTTACGCTGGAAAGAGAGTTCTCACTGTGCTATATCTGAAGCAAGTATAACGACGGCGAGGAGAATTGTGGATCCTGGAATATGCACTTCAGAATATGACGAGACGCGAGTATTGATTGGATAATTTTACCATAAAGAGCTGTTACTCCAACCATAGTCCCCAGATTTGACAAGACAGCTCTGCCAAACTTTTGAAGCAGGTCCCGTTCTTCAGGTATCATGGTGCTGGGTGCTGTGGAGTATAAACGAAGTCATGGTATTCCCTACTCTTAAGAAGATGCGTAGACCTGACACTGACATATGCGAATGTTCCCATCGACGCTTCAATCAATCGCTTGTCATCAGTGCGTTGCGAGCATTAAATGAATCACTGAATCGATGGTAGGCAACAACGTCACATACCTTTGACCTTTTCCTGTTGCGCTCATACAACTCCTGATCAACTCTGGAGTAGTTAACCAATTTTCACGTAATAGGTTCAATATATCAGATCCGTGCCACTAAACGCCGTTCCCGAATGGTGATATCAAATTTGGACCGAACATTGGCTTGTACATAGAACGACATCAGGATGCGGTATGAAGTCCGTGGTATGTGGAAAGCAGGGGTGGGAATGCTCCAAAAAAAGGTCACATCCGTTTGACCAAGGTCACGTGGCGGACGCGCCTTAACATTACCCTCGTATCTTGCGTTTACTCTTCACCTTATCGACCCTGATGATGCATTAGAAGAGGATTACGATTAACAAGATAACCAGCTAGAACCAAGGTGAACCACGGGCGAATCTCAGAAACTCCCAAAACAGAATGTCTTGGGAATGTCACACTCACGTTCACGTGACATTCCTCGTTATTTTTCGGAATGGATTTGAATCGCTTGCTCTCCGAACCATCCCCAGGTTATGACCACGCGGGTCCCGGGCCCAGGCCCCAGCTCGCCTGTCGAAGCATTTGATTTAATCTAGCCACCACTGACTTGTTTTCCTCGCCCTCAAACTCCTCACACTTAGCTTCGCACTCTATTCAGGCCTGAATTGCTCATCATCAGCACTCTACCACAGGGAACGTCAGTACTTGGTACGAGACGCGTCATCTTTGAGTTTTTTTGTATGTTAACCCGTTCAGTATTATCTCCGCGCCTGACTGTACGATGGAATTAGTACTCTTCCCATAACCTTGCAAGGTAAAATCCATCGCTTTCATCTAATTCATGCATTTATTTGGTCCTATCCAGTCTTCGATGATCTTCCTCTGACTTTGCAAACGGAGGGTCACGGCTGTACCACCATACCGAAATCCGGCCATTGGTGGCGCTTGTATGACCTAGGGAATTCGCCATCGCTTCATACCAAGTCCTTGGCCAGTGGTCCTCTTCCACAGCGTGATCTGGATTTCCAACCTGGCAACCCATGCTTTTCCAGGAAAATTGATGGTCCTTCTCACTCATACTCAATATCAAGTTGTCATCACCAGCCTGATCACTACTCGCGACTTACTGGGAATCGTTCACCCTTGCCTTTGACTTAGACGCCCAGCCACATTATCACCACCCCCAAACCCGATATCAACAGTATTGTCGCCCCTCGTATTCCCTTTAATTCACCCATTCACCGGGGACGTCTACAACATCCTACCAAGTTACAACGCGGGTTTAAAAAAGGATAGCCCTCATATCAGGGCTTCTCCGTACTCTCGCGGAGGTGGATCGGAGCATCAGTGATCGCGGTGTATCGGAATACGCATATATGCCAGTACCTTCCGAGCCATCCCCATCTCTGCTCTACCACTGCATTGCTATCGGCGAAACGCCTTCTCACCATTGTTACCAACACCCCCGCAATAATCAAAATCCAGGAGCAGATCACAGACAATCAGCAACTAGATGATGGGGGGGCTTGCTCATAGTACAGCCATGGCCTGGTCAACCAAAGTCCCCAATTTTCCCCTGCCGGGAATTGGAAGCTTGCTAGCAAATACATTAATGGTCCCGTCCATTCACTAGTGATCATCTACGACTCCAAACTCGAGATGTTCCCGCCTTCGTCACCATCGCCGTGATTACCGAGCGCCCCTAGTTGACCACGGTTCGAGCTACCCACAGATCCTGATGCAACCATCAATATCCCCACTACTCATACGGAAAAACTGCTACCACCGAATATCCGTAATCCGTACGTCATCCCCAAGTACTCAACTCGCGCTTCCAAAACCAGCCTCCCTCGTCCGTCCCGATCATCTCTTGAAGATCAAGAACAAACTCCGATTTGAATGTCATCCATGGGCCGCATAGAAGAAGGCGGGAACAAAGCAAAAGTAGGAGGTATATGGGTAACGGAGAGCTCAATCTATATCTAGATGAGGGCGGCGAGGCGACTGGTGGGAGCTGGAGCTCAAGTCAGGCGATCCATGCTACCATATGCACCCAAACCCGTTTCTGAGGCAAACAAGTTACGTTCAAACCCACACACAATGTTCCCGCGAAATCGAAAGGCCTACAAAGCTTGGGGTGGGGTGGCGGAGTGCTACTGCTGCTATGACGGGTCCCGGGCATTGTGGTTTCAACTTTTGTGTAGGGCGTATACGAGTTAGGTTCCTGCTTCCTCTGCGTCAATTTTCCCCTCACAGTCATACCCAATCCGAGTTCTAACAGTAACGATATGCTGTGTGGTTATCATTTACAGATACATGACATTGGAGTACGACACTACGAAATCCGAGTTCCACTGTTCCTGCTACAAGGGCAGCTGCGTATGCGATGAATAGGAATACGGCCTTCATTGTTGACCCTCTGGCGTTGTTGGGCCTGAGTGAGGCGGTGATGATACACGATGGAAGTGTCGGGATGTATTTTCATGGTAGTTGAGATTCGTACCATGATACGGGGCGGCTGCTTGAGCTCCACGCTCGGAAGTCGATAGATATGGTTAAGCTTCTACAATGCAACTTGTTGTCTGGGAGCGGGCAATGGCAAAGATGGGTGGCACAGTACACGGGCCCTCGCTGTCATTATTCAGCAGTGAGTCATGGCAGGTGAAGGAGAAGGAGAAAGCGAGTCTCTGGGACTGCTCCGCCACTGAGAATTACTTTTTGCATATTACGATCACAACATGCGTGGCATCAAGGCGTTCCCAGCTCAGACTTCAGGGGTGAGCGCCTGCCAAAACGGCATGAAGGATGTGAGGAGCGACTGGGCTAGCAGTAAAACCAGGGGGGTAATGGTATGGTTACTGTATTGGTTCCATATCTTTTTTCCTCTTTTCCTGTTTTGTTTTGGAGAATGCGATATATTAATCAAGACAAGTCGAAATCATACGATACGTATGCATTGCGTCTGTATCCGTTATATATGGCTGCATTATTCCTGAATTGGATAATGTTCATTGTATGTTGATTTTACAGGCACCAAACGAAACTACTCCCGACTAGTTCCGCGATATTCTTTGTGCTGTTTCTCTGGTGTCCATACTACGTATACCGCCAACGGAGATATGTGGTGCTTCCAAGTCGGTAAGGCCAGGGATATCTGGGGGATTCTGCGTTTCCAACTCAATACGTCGGCGCCGCCTGACCAAGAATATCACCAGAGCAGGAAACACCGCCTAAATTGTGAACAGACTGAATGTCAATAAGCAAATGTTCACGTTACCCGCACATACCGAAAACAGATAATAAATCTGCCAAAACACAAGGTCCACAGTGACCAATGCCATGGGTACATCATCCCTTTTCAATACCAGATCCAAGGTAACTCCTACTATCTGAAGATACATACATGGGTGAGTTCTCGGTTCCTCGATGGTGCAAAGTACTAGCGACAAACCTGTAGCCCACAATAGGCCAGCCCTGATTCCACAAGTACAAACAGGATTCTATGAACTCGGAATTGACAGCGCTGACCCTTCTTAAGGATCTTGCAAAGAGAAGTTTGGCGAATCCTGGAAGATAGATATAAGGAGGAAGGTTACATGGCCTGGATGTCCAATTACCGTAGGCCTTGTGCAATGGAAAAGGTGGCGACAACATTTGTTGCTAATGATAATCCAAGGAATGCACTTCCAAGATTGCCTGATATTGAATTCGGAGCATACAGGGCGGCAAGAAAACCAGCAGCACCCAACGTTGATTTGATACCTGCCTGGGCACACCCAATCACTGTACATTGTATGATAAGATCAGCAGGCAAACATGGAGTAACTCAAATACATACCCAAGGTCGCAAAACCCAAAGCAATGCTGAGTTTAGTCAACCAATAGTGCCCGGGAAATAGGACCCATGCTCGCCATATTACAATAAAATCGTTGAGAATTGGCTATTACAGGTGGGATGAATGCAAATCTGAGTGAGGCACTTGTGGACAAATGAAACCTACCGGGATATGCTGAAGCCACACTCCTCCGGTTATTAGCTGATAGCATTCCTGAAGTGCTAAAGCCTGTTTTACGGAGAGTGGAACACCGATATTTTTCACCAGGCCTTGCTGCATGAAAATTATTGCCCCGGCTAGCCATAGGGCCCATGTTACACCAGTAACCAGCACACCAAATATGGACGCCACAGGCAGGACCCAGGCCCGTAATTCGCCAGGCCTTTGAACACTGCCAAAGTTGTTTATATTAGCACAGTATCACCGCTCTAGATATGGAGCTCTTACATTCCCATTGTGGAAGAGATTATGAAGAAGGAAAGGAAAACTATAGATCCTGGAAGGTGCGAGTCAGAGTATGGCGAGATGAAAGTGATCCATGATTCTTACCATAAGCCAGTGTTACTCCGAACGCGGCTCCCATACCTAGTAATATTATTTTTCCCATAGCTTGAATTGAGGCTCGCTCTTCAGGCGTCATGATATCAGGTATTGTGAGGTGTAGTCGGAGATCATGGTATCGCTGACTTTTAAAAGGCTGGATAGGTTCGACACTGCTACGTAAATCTTTGCATATTTAGCCCGAGTCACTTGTTGGTTATGAACGCAATCTTCTGGAGCTAAAAAAAAATGTCTTTGCTGATACGTAAGCGAGGGCACTGTGTACATTTGACCATTTATTTTGGTGTCTATTTGACGACTCTCTCAATTTCTTGAACCGAATAGGCATCTGATGAGCAACGCACATTAATTGGCCGCCCATTGGGGATAGGTCCTTCGCTTCGAAATCCATGCATCTCATATACTTATAGTGCTAGGAGCGGCAGATCTTGATGGAGCTTCTGGCACGGTGCGCGGCGGATATCCTTCATAAGTAGGTCCAATAAACCAACAACATGAATTCCCACTTGTCCATGTTCCGAAATATGCGATATCAGTGCTACCTGCATACCATGAATGAGTACAGCCGTTCGAGAAAAGATTTACATGGCAGTCTACTCACCTGGGTCTGATGAACGAAAGAAGAGGCTGTGA
Organism: Myochromella boudieri; assembly: GCA_018221655.1. NCBI lineage: Eukaryota > Fungi > Basidiomycota > Agaricomycetes > Agaricales > Lyophyllaceae > Myochromella > Myochromella boudieri. The sequence goes on from JABCKU010008264.1 coordinate 25,098, forward strand.
ATAGCCCACTACTTTGAGTTTTCGGATCGCAAGAAAAGTGCCCGAGCTCACCATAGCCTGATGGCATCATCGAGAGATATTCGGAAAGTACAAAAGTGCACACTGATCTAAGAAGAATGATAGAGCCGGGTGATCAAATGATGTAACCGTGACTAGCCCACATACCGATAAAACTGAATGGATCGCACCGTTGAAGAAGCTGATAAAGTCTACTTCATGATGGTTGAGCAGGCGTTAATATTGTGATCGAAGGCCATCAGCACCGCCATTATGTTTTCCTGGGAGTTCGGGACTACGGGATACAGGCGTTTCAGAACTTGAACACGGCGGCGAGACAAGCTATGTGGAATTGTACTCTAGTTGTAGTCATAGTGCTAAGGCTCGCCACTGCTGCTTCTCCAACCGTTAGTTCGTTCTCAGGAGGGTGTGGCTATCTTACTGCGATGTGTTTAAGAGCCATGGTATCTCCAAAAGATTTTGGATTCGTGGTAGGAAAGGAACCAAGCGATGTTCCCAAAATAGACGCCATACATGTGATGGCGTGAGAGATCTGTTGGTGTGTGCCGTATTTGGATTTGATCAAAGTTTGAGTTTGGTTCGACTCTCTTGAGAATTGGCAATATATTCTCTACACAGTCGACAATCTTCGACTATGCTTCCATACGGTACGTCTCCCGCTTTACTCATCAATGAAGCAGCGATTTGATCAGGCAACGACAATATACTCGTAGTGGCTTTCTCAGGGCGTGATGTGCAAGTGATGAACCAGCAAGTAACCAAGGTAAACCTTTTACGTTCTATGCACCATTTTATGCACTGTTTAGACTTGATTACCAAGATCCTCTGCCGCACTTATCCACGGTTCTCGATCTAGTACGGTGCTGATGGTAGCATCACGGTGAAGCCCATCTCGCTCTGTATCTGGAAGCGAATTAAATTCTATGTCCCAGGCCCAAACACATACAGATGTCTAGTTGGGTAGCAGTATATTCTGTCTTCCCGATACATGGGTCGCTTGAGTTTTTCATCGGGGGCGTGTGCCTTCGATTCCGAACTTAAGGTCGCCCCATCAAATTCACTGACACCACGCCACTCACTGTTTCCTGCCGGGCACATACTACGCATTTTGACCATCGCCATTGCCAACTTTAATGTCAAAACTCTCGCTGCCACCCCCCTCGGTTGCATGGGTCAAGACCGACGCCCTTTTTCTCCCTTGGGTAGCCGCCGCTCAAGCATTCAGTTTCTGCTCTTCGCTTCCTGCTCATGCTCACACCTTAGTTCTTCATGCTTCTTGTTAGGAATCTCAGCCTGCAACGCGGTTGCATTGAACGCCCACGATCCAGGGTGAATAAAGCTTAGGGCAAAGATGTGCATGTCAGGCGACAATGATCATTGTCAGGGAACAGTGTATAAACAACGAGATGCCTACGACGATTCGCCACCACTGTCAGACTCAGTGGGCCCGCCGAGCCGAACCACCAAGTTCCTGCTCTGCCTCTAGCTCCGCCTCCACCTCACTCTCAATGAAATACAGCCACTGCCCGCTATCGTTGACTTCAACTTCAACTTTGACATCACCTGCAACACTCCTGCGACTCCCTCGGACCCAAAGGTCACTGTCAATATCTTTGTCATCCTAAAGACGGCCTTTACCTACCAGTATAACCATCCTTTCTGGCGGAACGACGCTTATCAGTGGACTTCTTTGGAGAGGAGCTGCGATGAGATAGGAGAGTGAAAAGTGGTTGAAGCTTCGCAAAAGGTATGAACCTTTCTTCTATGTCATATGTTGCACGGATACGATCATTTTTTGTATTTCAGAGGGCGCGTACCAGCTGATCCCGCTACAAGAAGGCCCAAACAGGGGAGTGCCGAACGGCAGAGTGAATCATGCCGTACGTCGCTTATCGGACTGATTACGATCACGAACCGCACAAAAAAGAATGGTCACCATTCTTTCTACCGAGTCCTCCCCCCTCGCCAGTCCATATACTATCTCACTTGACTCTCGCTCTATTCACCGTGATCATTTTCAGAGCCACGAAACACGCCATCTCGATGTATAAGCACGGATCCGAACACGGAGGAAGAGGAGGCAAAGAGGCTTAGGATATAGGCATGGTGTACGATGGAAGGACTCCAGGCATCTACCACAAGGTCGGGTAGACACAAACTCGCACTCGCACTGGCACTCGAATTTCCAAGCAGGGCACCAATCCCAGTTATTGGGGCACCCTGGTACATCCACATCCAAATGAGGTCGTACTCAAATAGCCACGGCCCATGATTCACTATATCGGAACAGCCCAATACCGGCCCTATTCCCAGTATTAACTCTCAATCCTGCCTAACCAGAGCCCCTGCTCCACCTCCACATGGAACTCAATCTGGTGGTATCGAACCAAGGGTTCCAAACGAAATGCGAATGCAAAGATACATGCCAAGTCCAAAGTGGGAAATACGCGGTATGACAAAGAACGTCACGCCCACGTTGACATGGTGGTTGCAAACGGATATCGCCCTTATTAGAACTTCTCTGTACTCTCGCGGAGGTGGATTGGAGGATCAGCGATAGTTGTGCATCGGAATACGCATATATTCCAGGCCTTGACCTGGTGAACACAAGTCCCTAACCCGTCCCTGCTGGGAGCTGTCAGCGTACCCACAAAATCATCAACGGTCCAGTCTATTCACTACACCTCCTACGACTCCGAACTCGAGACGTTCCCATCCCTGCCACCATCACAGTGATCGCCGACCTCTTCCTGTTGACCATGCACGGTTCGAGCTACCCGCAGACCTGATGCAACCGTAAATATCTCCACCACTACTCGTACCCAAAAACCGTTGCCACTGAATGTCCATTATCCGCCCCTTATTCCGCCGTGTTTTATGTGGCCCATAGATGATGCCCAATCCGGTGTTTGTTTTCAATCTTTGAGAGCTGGACAGGACGGACGAGGGAGGCTGGGCCTGGAAGCGCAAGTTGGGGGCATTTAGGATGACGTACAACTGAGAGCTCGATCTCAATTTAGAGGACGACGACGAGGCGAATGGTGGGAGCTGATGCTCAAGTCAGGGGGATCCACACCGCCATATGCACCCGAACCAATTTCCAGGGCAAACAAGTTACGTTCAAATCCACACACATATCGGTCTCTCTGTCATTATCAGCGAAGGATACTCCCGCCCAATCAAAAAGGCCTACAACTTGTTCAAGGGTGCAGGCGAGCGGCTTGGGATGGGGTGGTGTTGTGCTGCTGCTGCTAGGACCGGTCATGGCCGTTGAGGTTGCAACTTGTGTGAGGGCGTATACGAGTTAAGTTCGTGCTTCGTCTCTGTCAGTCTTCCCCCTACAGTCATACCCAATCTAAGTTCTAGCACTAACAATATATATCATCACTCACAGATACATTAAACTAGCGTACGAGACTACAAAATCATCATTCCGCTATTCCTGCTACGAGGGTATTTGCGTATGCAGTGAACGAGGATGCGACCTTCATCGTGGACCGTATCGGTTGCATATTTTCTTTTCCTTTCGTTGCTTGGGAGCGTGGTATGTTGATAAAGACAACAATCATATATTATGCATCGCCTGCGAGTCTGCTATATATCACGACAGTGTGGCTGAATGGGATAATGATCATGTTATAGTCACCGAACAAGACTACCCCAATTATTTACGCGAGACACTTTGTGCCGTCCCTGGGGTGGCTAACCCCAGTATACTGACGATGGAGATATGCGGTGTTCCCAGATGTGGCGGAGTAGGCATACCCGAAAGGTGATATGCTTCTAAGTCGGTAAGTCCAGGAATATCTGAGAGGTTCTGTGTTTCCAATTCAATACGTCGACGCCACTTGACCAAGAATATCACCACAGCGGGATACATCGCCTAAATTGAGGACAGACTAAATGTTAACAAGCAAATATTCACATCACCCACACGTACCGATAACAGGTAGTAAATTTGCCAAAACACAAGGTCCACAATGACCAATGCCATGGGTATACTATCCCGTTTCAAAACCAGGTCCAAGATGACTCCTACCACCTGATGCGCACATGTGTGAGTTCTCGGTTCCTCGGTAACGGAAATTGCAAGGGACGAACCTGTATGCCGCAATAGGCCAGCCCTGATTCTACAAGTAAAAACAAGATTCTATGAACTCGGAATTGGCGGCGCTGGCTCTTCTTAAGAATCCTACGAAGAGAAGTGTGGTACATCCTGGAAAATGGATATAAGGCTGGTAGTGACATGGCCTGGGTGTCCAATTACCATAGGCCTTTTGCAATGGAAAAGGTTGCGACAACATTTGTGGTTAACGATAATCCAAGGTATGTACTTGCAAGATTGCCTGATATTGAATTTGGGGCATACAAGGCGGCAATAAACCCAGCACCACCCAACGTTGATCTGATACCTACCTGGGCACACCCAGTCCCTGTGCATTCGATTAAATCAACAGGCAAAATTAGAGTGGCTCAAATACATACCCAAGGTCGCAAAACTTAAAAGTATGCTGAGTTTTGTCAACAAATAGTGCTCGGGAAATAGGACCCATGCCCGCCATATTACAAGAGAGTCGTTGAGAACCGGCTAATACAGGTGGGAATCCAACTCTGAGCGGGACGTGTGTGGTACAAACGACACGTACCAGGATATTCTGAAGCCACGCTCCCCCAATGATTAGCTGATAGCATTGCTGAAGTATTAAAGCCTGCTTTTCGACGAGTGGGAGGCCAGTATTGTTCACAAGGCCATGCTGCATTAAAATTATTGCCCCAGCTAGCCACAGGGCCCATGTTATACTCGTGACCAGCACACCAAATATTGATGTCGCAGGCAGAACCCAGGCCCGTGGTTCCCCGGACGTTCGAACACTGTCAAAGTGGTTCTTATCAGCACACTGTCACCGCCCAGGATAGGGAGCTCTTACGCTCCCGTTTTGGAAGAGATTATGACAACGGCAAGGAAAACTATGGATCCTGGAAGGTGCAGTTTAGAATATGGCGAAACGAGAGTGGTCCATTATTCATACCATAAGCCAGCGTTACCCCGAACGTGGCTCCCAAACCCAGTAATATGACCGTTCCAATAGCTTGAATTGAGGCTCGCTCATCAGGCGTCATGGTATCAGGTATTGCAAGGTGTGGTGGTAGATCATGGTATCACTGACTTTAAAAGGCTGGATAAGTTGAACACTGCCTTGCCGCTCTTCGCATACTCACCCGAATCACTTGTTGGTCGCGAACGCGATTTTCCCAAGCTAAAAGAATGTATGAGTCAACATATAGGCGAGGGAACTACATGCTGTTGACCATTCATTTTGGTGTCTATTTGGCAAGTCTCTCAAGTTCTTGAACCAAATACGTATCTGATGATCAACGCACGTTTGTTGGGCCGTCCGTTAAAAATAGATCACTTGCTTCGAAACCTATGCATTTCATCTACTTATGGTGCTAGAACTGCAGATTTCGATGAGCATTGACTGCTAAGCCTATAGGTTTCTTTGATGGAGCCTCTGAAAGCACCCGAGCTTGCCATGTCTTGACAGCATCATCGAGAGACATTTGGAAGGCATGGAAATCCGCATAGATCTAAGAAGTATGATAGAGTGGGGTGAGACAAATGATGTAACTAATGGCTAGCCCACATACCGACAAAGCTGAATGAATCGCACTGTTGAAGGGACGTATAAACTCTACTTCATGATGGTTGAGTAGAC
>JABCKU010008265.1:8877-30462 GCA_018221655.1 Myochromella boudieri
GCTCACACCTCTGTAGCACCAGACTTTGTCGAAGGCTTTTACAAGAACTCGCGGCTGCATTATCTGGCAATGTGGAAAGCGGAGCTGAAGGACATGGTGATGGAGGCGATGGAGCGAGCAGAAGCGCCCACAGGGCCCAAAGGGTTGCTTGTAGGGAGAGTGGCGTCTGAGCTCGGGCGTAACAATATTTCTGGTGTTGCTGGGGGGAGAACTGGTGTTGACGGCAAGGTTGGCGTGAGCATGCGAGGTGCAGAGCTAGTCATGAACTCCAAGTCCCCTGTTAAGAACACAAGCAAAGGGAAGGGAAAGGAGAAAGCGGTCGACGATCGTGTAATCATGCATTGTGATTTTGACTGTTTCTTCGTGTCAGCTGGGTTGCTTGGCCGCCCACAGTTGAGGGGGAAACCCGTCGTGGTTTGCCATTCGCAGGGCGGGCAAGGCGGTGGAAAGAGTACGAGTGAAATTGCCAGTGCGAGTTACGAGGCAAGGGCGTGTGGAATTCGGAATGGAATGAGGTTTGTGACTTTTGTTGAGGATTTGAGAAAACCTCTGTACTGACGAGATGTTGGCAAGTTTAAGGCAGGCGAGGGAACTCTGCCCAGGTATCATCACGATGCCTTACGAGTTTGATAGGTATGTTTGCCCAACTTTCTCCTCACTTGTCCCCCGACCATGACATGACCTTGTGAAGATACAAGAAACTCTCATTAAAGTTCTACACGATTCTCATGAGCCACGCAGATGACCTCCAAGCTGTCTCGGTCGACGAAGCGCTGATAGATGTTACGAGCATCATTACACAGCTTCAATCGTCTAGTAGTACTGATGACCATACAATCGATCCTGCGAAGGACTTTGCCGAAATTTTGCGTGGACAGATACGAAATGCTACTGCGTGTGAAGGTAATTTGTTCTTCGCATATTTTTAGACTTGTAATTGGTATTGACATCCACACCTTTCCGCAGTAAGTATAGGAATATCACACAACATCCTTCTCGCCCGGCTCGCCACACGGCGTGCCAAACCCGCAGGATCCTACCACTTGGTCCCCGAAGATGTAGAGAACTTTCTGTCACCACTGACTATCAGGGATCTACATGGCTTCGGGTCCTCTACGAAGCAAAAGGCACAAGAGAAGATAGGCACCGCAAATCTTGGCGAATTGACGGGCAAAAGCAAGGCTGTGCTGTGCGAAGCATTGGGGAAGGCGACGGGGGAGACACTATATAACGCACTCCGGGGAATAGATGAGAGGGAGCTGGAGTCCGACAAGCCCAGAAAGTCGGTTTCGTGTGAGATCAATGTAAGACTGTCTTTCTTTCGATTTGGAAGACCTGCGATGATCGACTGACAATGTGTAGTATGGCATCAGGTTTGAAAACGGAGAACAGGCGGAGGTATTTATTTATCAGATGGCTAAAGAAGTTGCGAAACGACTAGATGATATTGGAATGCTTGGGAGGTCTATCACACTGAAGATTATGAAGCGCGACCCTACCTCTCCCATCGAGCCACCTAAGGTATGTCCAATTTACTGATCGAGGCGCACACTATTCTTACATTGTACAGTTCCTTGGACATGGTGCCTGTGATCTTTACAACAAACAAATATCACTGATCGGGGCTGGAGGCCGGGCAACCAGCGATGAACGAGTCATCGGGGAACACGCCAATAGAATTTTGAGGTCATTTAATTTCGATCCCAGTGAATTGCGGGGAATTGGGATACAGATTCAGAAACTTGAAAAACCTCCGTTGGGTCCAGCCATTCAGCAAGTGATACTACCGTTCAGGCGTGTCCCAAGCCCAAAGAAAGCCTCCGCTTATCCTCCGGCAGTTCCTCAAATGGTTTTACACCCCCCTTCAGACGATTTTATAGACCCTGTGACAGAAACTAGAGAGCCTAACATCGACCTTCCGACTTTCTCTCAAGTGGATACAGAAGTTTTCGATGCCCTTCCCGAAGACATTCGCAAAGAACTAGAAGCTGAGATTGTACGCCGTTCGGAACCATCTGTTTCAGGTGCAGCCCAACCGCCGAAACCGCCTGCCCCACCTCCCAAAGAAATATTCCCGAAGAAAATCGTAGTGAAGGGTAACAACTACGAGAAGATTGTCCGGCAACAACGACCTCGTAATCGACCCAGTGTTTCTCCAGCTAAAGCACCTTGGGGACTCGCTATCAGGAAGAGGGGTTATGCAGGGGCATCCAAACTCTCTAATGCAGCCCTGCGGAAATTGAACATCGACCCTGAGGTCTTCAGGAGCTTGCGGCCCAATGTCCAGCACGAGCAGCTCACCATGCTGCGGCTGCTCAAGGAAAGAGGGAAGCTACCAACCCCTCCTTCAAAGTGGAAGATCCTCAAGCCGCTTAAACGGAAGCCGATTCCACCGCATCTCCTTTGGCGTGCCCCGCCCCCAAAAGCACGGTTTGTCGCTCCCCCGATACTAAGGCAGCGAGGCAAGGAAAAGAAGCAGTTCAAGTTTCTCACGGAAACAGGCGATATCCAAGGAGCAATTGAAGGATGGGTGAATACCTATCAGCGCTGGGCACCGAAGGAAAAGGACATCGAATTTTTCACAAACTACCTTCTGAAAGCTGTCAATGGAAAGGAATTCGGAGACGTGAGTATGGAGAGAGCGGTTGCAGTATTAAAGTGGTGGTTGGTGCTGCTGAGACAGCACTGGGGAGGGTCAGAGTATGTAGACGACCCAGAACATCTGGATCCAAGTCAGTTGGACCCGGTTGGAGAGGCGTGGTGGAAGGCGTTCCGAGAGGTGAAGGCCAAGATGGACGCAATCGCCAAGGCGAGATTTGGCGGGAAATTGTCTCTTAGGTGATGCTTAGCTTCAGGCTAAGTTTGGACCGCATCTGAGCCTGAATGCCTGAAATGCGCTCCTGTGAGCTTCTACCCCTCGAAATCCTTGGGCATCCGACTTACTGGTCATGAGTCGTTAATCGGCAGTGACTGGGTTCTTGAGCTGTCTCCAAGCTGCACAGTCTTCCTAAGCTGCTGTCCCTTTGTTCAAGAGGGTGCCGACAATGCTGAGCTGCACCTTGTGACCCGTGTATCACTCCCCAAATCTTCGCCCCAAGTAGGCACAATGCCTAGCGCCAATACGGGAACCAATACGCTTCTAGCGCCTTGATGTCAAGACCGCATCTACCCGTAAAGCTCGCCGTTGGGACAGCATACAGATTGGCGCGCTTATCTCCTAGTACCCTCATTCGAGGACTGCATCTATCTTTAAGAAATGAGGTGCTTGTTTGACCAGCTGTCCTATGCTATAGAGCTATTGCGATTTGAGTCATGGGTCGTCGTTTCGGCAAAATCAATCTAATTGCAGAAGCTCAATATCCAATTGAATCGTCTTGTTGGGATAATTTCTTTACACGAGTACGCCCTATGGAACACAGTGTACTCGGGATGTGCTACTTGGCCTTCTGAGATACGAATAAGGACTTCCATTTATATTAATATCACAGCACCGAATACAGGTGACCGGCAGATGCCACTATGTTAGCTTTTCGTCACGATGCCGTACCGCTCTTGCTGTAACTATGTGGGTTTCTCCCCAATAGCTTCGATAACAATGCATTTCAGCTCGGGTGAGTGAGTCTCCTTATAAGAGCCCTCTCAGGGTGTCTCCCACATGACGTTGGACACATTCATTCCAAGCGACCTCTTGTCCGTCAAACCCATTTGCCAGTATAAATAACCATATTCACTTTTTTTTCAGGTTCCCTATTTCATTCATCCAATGGGTGCAAGCAATAAGATTCGATACATCATCTGGCTCTCCATCCATGGCCATTCAAATTTCATGTCAGTGGGATGCGTCATTCGGTTTGTTGCTAGGAAGCGCAGCTGAGGCTTTTCCTAGGTGCACTATATATTCCTTCGGTTATGCAAACTATTCAGCTGACATGGATAATATTTCTTCTAGAATTTCATGCAGTTTGACGCCGCAAGCATCGTGAGTCAGTAATGTTGTGAATCATGGCATGGATAAAAATGAAATATTATCATAGGGAAGATGAATTAGACCCAAATTCCTCCAACCCAATCGACTTAGGTTCTGAAGACCATAATACTTGGCCGACTTCATCCAATATCTTCCCTACCAACTCTGTATCATTGGTTGCTGCCACAGCGTAAGCACACCCGTTCGACGACTATCTTCGAAACTCATACCAATTTTAGTACCGTTCTTACATCTTCCCCCCCTACTTTCCCAGGATACCTCACTAGTTCGAAGGTAGTAACAATTGCCACCTATAGCGGTGAAAATCTGCCTGCATGGCCGGAAGTTAGTATAGGACCAGGCATTTCGTCCCTCGGTACTGGCCCAGAAGAGTCGCTGGATGCAAAATCGGTGTCGAAGACAATTACAGCATTCTCGGAACAAGCTACCGCGCCCCTCGGATGCTCAGCATCAACTTCAGCTCGTGCTACATATGTAGTGGCATCCACTGCAGGGGTGACGATTAGCCACCTTACCCTGAGTCTTTGCATAGTTTGTGCATGCGTATGCACCCTAGCTGTGTTCGGTTGCTGTATCTACTTCTTGCTACGGTGCCGAGCACACCGGCGCCGAAAAATACAAATACCTGCTTCACCAGATCCAGAAGCAGGCCCTGTGCAGCCCAAATGCAACACCGATTGGCGGCCTTTCGCTATCAAATTTACCCATATATTCAATCATCGGAAGGCATGGAAGGCAAGGAGAACACCAGGACTATTGCAACCCTACACTGGAGCGAACAGTATGCCGCCCAGACAAAGCAATAAAACTAGTCGTCGCCCTCGATATACGGTAAGTCTTCTACAACCAGCTAGATTGCTAAATAGCTCACCAGAAGCCTATCAGGAGGTATCGCCAGAGAGCGGCACAAACCCTTCCCGGGGCAGTATAGAAGATAGGGTGCGACAACTGGAAATACGACTGGATAACCAAATCCCATATCCAGTTCCCGACCGACCTCCCCGATATACATATACCCCAGCGAAAAGTCCTACGACAGATGAATAACAATGGCTAATGCCCACTAGTATGCTCCACTTTCATAATTCATAATATCGACGTTGACCGTTGGCGATATCGTTACCATACCCTAAAATACATGCCATTACATATACTATCAATCACAGAGTCTTTAACCCTTTTGCGAGAAACAGCTTAGCATCGTTCTTAGCGACGAGCCCGTCTTCAAAGCTAAACTGCAGCCCAGCTCCTTCGAAGGCTTTACGCATATCCGATTCATCCAAACCACCTCGATGTGGTACCAAGTGATGTACCTCCGCAGGGATTAAGGGATGGTGCTGATGGTCGTGGCCAGCGTGTGCGTGGCCATCTCCGTGCGTATGTTCTCCGTGTGCGTGCTTTGTAAGATCGACGACAAGAAGAACGCCTCCTGGCTTGAGAAAATACCCCAATATACACGTTACATCGTCGATGGAAGCAAAATGGTGATAAGCAGAAGCACACTGCAAGAGGGTCAGATTTTCAGACCACAGGTTTACTGAGTGGTTAAGGCTCACAACAACTACGTCGAACTTCTCATCCCCGAGTTCACCAGGTTCTCCCTTGAGCTCGACACAAATAGCTTGCATCTCCTCTGGCGGAATGCCTTGATTACTGACTCTCAGATTGTACTGGTCTACCATCCCCTGGCTGATATCAACGCCGACTATCCGCTTTGTATATGGGGCAAGCTCTCTAGAAACCAAACCTGTGCCACAGGCATACTCCATGACTGTGGTTATGTTTTCATCAAACTCGTAGGATTTCCTCATCCTCTCTGCTGTCCTTTTAACTGTCCAGGTTGGTAACTCGAATATAAGGAACTTGAGAACACTCACCTGCGAGCCCTTTCAACAGCTGAAGGGCGATCATCATACTCATGTGCAATCATATCGAAATGGATCCTATTGGCCTCTGCAAAATCTCCTGCTGTGTGACTAGTGGCCATTCTCCTATGTATGCAAGAGGACTGAGGTGAATGATGGGACTCGGTGAAATTTGGAGGAAAGTCTATGGCCAAGGATCTATCCGAGCGATACGATCAGGCACTGGTTTGAGAACCCTCACGGTCACCAAATTACGTCACTGTCTGTTTACATGCTGAGCCTACACTGTCCAGTATCAAGCTATATCAAGGACGAGGTTTTGGAGCCTGGAAGAGGAGTTGGCTTTAATAAAGATTAAAAGTATTTAGCGACTGAAGACACAAGGCCACGGAAGTGCCAAATTTATTGTTTATGTATTTAGACATAAGCGTACAAGCTGAAACGAGAAGTTACAATTTGTCCATTAAAATCATGCCTGCTTGGTAAGACTGCCCCCAGCCAGACCACCCTTCGGTAAAGAGAACGCCAGAGTCTTGGTCCGGTTACCTTTCCACCACGTTGGGTTCGTACCCTGCCCCAAGCTCAGGGTGACTGTGATAGTCGATAGGCGCTGGGATGGATCTGACAATGTCACAAGGCCATCATGCAGTTTGTAAATTAGTGCTGCATTGCCGGTGACCGAAATGTTGAGAGGAGCGAAGGTAGGGTCGGGAGTGAAAGTGACAGAGCCACCAGCGGCGTCCCAGAAGACAGCTGTTACAGTGCCATGTGCATCGTTGATTATGGCAGAGGTGTGTGTGTCACTCTTGATGGAACGAATCTTGAGGCTGTTGCTCTTCGTATTGAAAGAATCTGCAGTTGTCCCTGGAAATACGGAATAGGATAGGGAGGTTGCGTCAAGGCCAGTATGCAAGATCGACGCTGCGAAGATGTCAACATTAATTGGTGGTTGCTCGGATGTTCCGATCTTCGACCAGTCTCCAGCCTTGAAACCAACACTTAAAGAAAGTGCAGCACCTGAACTAGAAAATTTGTAGCCGACGCCACCGTGCCACAATGTGTGGGCAGCAGTGTATTTGGTAGTGGTGCTTTCAGACCCATCTACGATGATAGGCCCATTATGCCGACGTTGGTCAAGCACTGAGATTGGGGGTTGTTGTGGTGCTGCACCAGACAACGCAGAGACGATGACATGCTGGACGTCGTCCTCCAGGTAGAACCATGCTTTCTGCCACTTTAATTTCTTCGTCACAGGGTTGGTATAGCGCATCGCAGCAACACCGACTTGTCCATCTGAAGCACCACCTACGAAAGCCTCGAGGCCGAGAAGCCTGGTGGTGTCACAGTTCAGAGGCGTTGCACCATAGTCAGTAGTAATCCCAGGTATCATGTTCCAGTCCCAAGCCGCAGAAATATCCTCGTATTCGTCACCACGGATGTGGTTATAGGTAACTCCGTCAGCGAGATGGAATCCCAGAGGCTGTTATTGGATATATTATAGTCATTGACTCCTCTGACTCAGCGAAGACATACGTTTTGTAAATTGGTACACTCTGTGTGCCTTGTCCTTGTAGACCACATTTTAAGGGTTGAAACGTAGTTCTGACCTCGGTGGACCTTGAGGTGAAATGTAGATGACAGTTAGCTGCGGTATTAGGGTCAAAGACTCACCATGTAATCATTGGTATAGAACATGCGGTTCCCAATGCGGTTTCCAGCATTTACATTTGATGGGGCAGCCAAGCTGCTGGAGAAATCTAGCAGCTGCTGGGAGTTCCATAGTTGGCCAAGTTGGCTAACAACAGAGATGTCCATCTTGATACTGCCTGTAGCCCTGAGAAAAGTTCTATGTTATAGCAGATACGTCCTGCGAGAATGACCTGCTCAACTGGTCATCAATTACTGGGAAGCTGATGAAACGACCGAGTGCGGACTTGCGGAGATATTAGCCAGCACGCTTTACATCAAATCGGATGATGGCGTACAAAGTCCCAGTGTAGGACACCAGTGATCGTGTTTCTGATGATCATCCAGCTATTTCCTTCGAAAAGCGTTCCAAAGGCAGCTTGGGATGTGACGTCGGCAGCGTATTGACTCCCAGCAGCTTCGATTTCAGCCCCAACGATAGCATTGGAGCTACGGGCGTGTTAGGGATGAGAAAGTTCAAGGTACTCAGATACGTACTAGTCCTTCCCTGTTAGGAAATAATAATCAGTTATTGCCACTGTCAATCAGTACAACATACCATAGTTGCCGTTGTACAACATCCCATCATGCTGGCCTAAGAGATAAAACATGAGAAACAAGATGCTGATACACATAGGTTAAATGAGTCTACCAAATGCACCATCCGCGCGGATACCGTCAGCCTTGACACCATTCATAATGATCAGTTCTTCGTGCGACCGGCTGTAAGCATCAGCCAATAGATCGGCATCATTGGTGAGTAACGCGAAGTCCATGCCAACCCTCGCTACGTCAAGGGTGTTGGCCCCAGTAAGGCCGCCTACGTTATAGTTATAGGAACGTAATGCCATTCGGGTGCAGCTCGCCATTTGGTCCGCAGATAAGGTGTCGCCTAAAAGGATAGAGGCCGATGTGACGAATTTTGGAATAAGGATTACCTGTAAAGCATGTCATGCTTTTTGATAAAGGTTGATCGGGGAAAATACTAACATTCGAAAACCAATTAGTGTTCCTGAGGTCGCAGTTAGCATTTCTGAACTTGATGATTAGACTGATCACATACCATAAAAGGTTGTTAGGGTTTGCACAGGTACAGCTCGAACCAGCTAGTCCGCCAGAGTCTAAGCAGGCATTATCGGTAAAGTCACGGCCGAACCAGTAGTCCATGGCAAGAGATGCGGCGGATCTAACGTCTTCATCCCCTGCGAACTGTTCAGAACCCGTCAACCCACCATGCCAACCGGCGAGCATTGCCACTGGTAGAGGTAGTTGATCCATCAGGATTCAAGTTCAATAAACTGAGATCACACAGTTATTCTCACCAATACGACGCCAATGCTCTTGGGCTGGCCAATTTGCGCGACGAGCGGGACAACCAGTAGTGTAATCAACCTCAGAATCCGGCCATCTCCCGGTCTGAGGGTCGATGGTCGTTAGCCTGATTGAGATATCAGCTTTGAGTTCAAATTTATTGTTGAGTCTGAAGCGGCGCACCAGGCTGAAATATCGATAGTCCCAGTGGCAGGAACACCATCAATGATGGCCTTTGTACGACGATCACGCATGGTGGTGAAGACGTCGGCCTTGGCTCGTGTGTAGGACATCTTACAATGACGAGGGTATATAGAGGCACTCCGGGTATCTATCACACACGGCACCCCAGAGGATGATGAACTTGGATTTCGTCGATCAAGAGAGGGGTGGCGAGAATGGTGTTGGCGCCCATGTGACACGGCTGCAATGACAAATGAAGAGAAAACTAAAAGAGAGTACAGGGAGAGAAATAGATCTCTCATCACGTTTACGAGGAATCCAAGTGAAAATGAACGACTGGGGTGGGGCTCAAGGCGAAAGTAGTCTAGATCTGCAGGCTTCACCCCCACCATTTATAACGCGCACCAAGGAGGCTGACATGCTTGGACATGACTTTTCAATCCTATCCTGTTGGCAAACAGGGAAGCCTGGTCGTCACGGCGTGATGGGACCAAGAACGTAAAAGATACATGAGGGTAAGTGTGCAAGTGTAACAAAGTGTTACAGGTGACGCGATGCTCATATGTGAATCGCATCTATCCATCTTCCATTCATCCATCTTTCATCCATGTATGGCTCTTCTTGTCCAATTGAACTCCCTCCTCCACGGATACAGAAATGGCATAAGACTTCATACTTAGATGAACACCATCCCATGATCAATTCTACTCCTAATGGTTACTTTTTTCTTTTCAGTTACATAAATCTATCACCGTTTCAGTTTCTAGATGGCTGTCATCTGTACGATGCGGCTTGACATTTGGTCCTACTAAAGTCCCCGATCCCATGACAATCATGTTGTGTACTCAGGAAAGTATCAAGAAAAAAATCGCCATATGCAGGTGGCCGATGTGCGTATGAGAGTAGCTGTAATGATAATATTACTCCCCTCCCTCCAAATCTAGATAGAGGTGTTGTCATATTCGAATATCTTTATTCACGTTCTTCTCTCGCCGCCGAGAAGATGACTTCGTGCGATGATCCTTTTCCGTTTCGCATGCATTGGTCGCTGTATGTCCGACATTGATGAGCAGCGCAAGAGAGTGACGTGCACTAGGAAGTTCGGCACACATCATTGATGCCTATTGATGCAGATGGTAGGAGATCCTCTGCAATTGGCCTCAATTGGCACCTTACTCTCCCTTATCGATGGGCGGCTCTTTTGGTGGATTGAACATTGATTGTCAGGGTGAGGATTCCAGTCGGGTTACTGGATGGGACGTTACCGATAGATGTTCATCATCTTGACAGAGAAAAGTCGTAGGTCATGTTCTGCTGTTATACAAACGCCAAGCTGAGGATCAACTGTCTGCTGTATCCAGTTTACTGGTCCATTCAAGATTCTGCATCATTGTCTGTCCTCGTCATCCCGACATGACTTCCGTTCCTGCCCAAACGCCCTCATATAGGAATGAGGAATTTCAGTTCCCTGGCTTTGGATTACCTTTGAACACCATCCCTCGCGGCGAAAATGTGGAGCTCTTCAGAAATGCACTGGACGGAAAAGGCCTGTTGGACAGGAAAGCTGAGTGAGTTGAGTCCAACGGGCTCGGAAGTGATTAGGCGTCGCTAACAACAAGATTCCATGGAGACTACCGCTCACAACGCTTCGGGAGTTCACTATGCTGCAGCTTATGAACCAGCTGACAGACAAGTTAGAATGGCACGAGAAGGTCATGTCATCATC
Organism: Myochromella boudieri; assembly: GCA_018221655.1. Classification (NCBI taxonomy): domain Eukaryota; kingdom Fungi; phylum Basidiomycota; class Agaricomycetes; order Agaricales; family Lyophyllaceae; genus Myochromella; species Myochromella boudieri. Next base: position 19,637 of record JABCKU010008265.1, read on the forward strand.
AATACTTTCTCAACCGCATCAATGTTGATAGTATTTATGTCGACAATTAGGTGTTCGATGAAAAGATCGTGTCAAAGTGGAGAGAGGAGGCTCTTTCGAACACTGATGAAATAGACATCACACATAAAATGGTTGACTGGTGCATCGCCGAGCTTCAGTACAAATCCACATTCTTCAAAGAAACTGGCGCCCTCAGTGTGTACAACGGCGATGTTGTCAAGTCCGATAGTGCCATTCCGGAGGCGCTCAAAGAAGCCTTAAAGAAAGCGGTTACTCCTCTCGAACAAACTCTACCACGGGACAAGGACTGGCATCCCGGATCTAACGAAAAAGTTCTTGATCTCGTCCACCCTTCACTTACCCCCCTGATTTATGGACACAGTCGAATACTTCCGAACAGCGTGGTTGGGCTGGACGACTGCATCAGGAGAAGTGGGGAGGGCGTAATTATTCCTGTCCCTCCTGAAGAGGAAGCGGCCCTACCTGACCAGCCGATCAACCGACGGCATGGTCGATACTTCATGCCCCCTTTCTCTAGGCAATTCCAGTGGCTGCCTTCCAACGTTGATATATCTGGGGGGGAAGATAATGTCAGGTCAGTTATATTTTGAGTTCCTGGACCTATGTACATACACTGACCCACTCACAGAATTACAAGCTACATCAATAACCTTCACCCAGAGGAGCACCAAGCACTGTATGGAGTCATCGAAGAAATTATATCACGCACGATACCTTTGTGGAACATGACTTTGACTCCCCTAAAAAATGCCAGCTTCGGTTATAAACGTATCACGTACACAGATGCTGTGTATGACCCAGATCCAGAAGCAATGTCTGATTCCGAGGGACCACAACAAGACGAGGACGAGGACGAGGACGATTACATGGAAAGGAGGCAGGACTGGATCAGTGATACTCGTGTCGTTGTGCTACCAGAACCTGGACCATTCCACCCTCCCCCTGTGGGTATCTACTTTGAAACTAAGCCATCTGCTGATAATGATGCTCAGGCACCCGCGACTTCAGAATCAGTAGACATCTTGAGGGACTACACCGAACGCGGGATTCAGGTAATCGTTAAGCTGGCAAATATCCATCTTACCCCTAAGAAGCCAAAATACGAAGGCGGGTCATGGCATGTGGAAGGTCAGCTGGTAAGAGCCATGCCTTCCTCCTTACTAAGAGGTTTTATTTACGTCAACCACCACAGAACGAGCATATATGTGCCTCTGCTATATACTACTACGACAGCGAAAATATCACCGCTAGCCGCCTCGCCTTCCGCCAACAATGCTCCACTAATAACGCCCGGAATGGAATCGCATATTCTCAGAACACCACCGACTGGCTTGAGGATGTCTTCGGTTGCTCCCAAGACCAATCAGGTATCCAAGAAGTCGGGGCTGTTGACACACGCGAAGGCCCCCTACTCACCTGGCCCAACATTCTCCAGCATAAAGTCCAGCCCTTCGAACTGGTGGACCGTACCAAGCCTGGACATCGCAAGATCCTTGCACTCTTCCTCGTCGACCCTAACATCCACATTACCTCGACAGCGAATGTGCCGTGTCAGCAGAGGGAATGGTGGGGTGATGCTGTGAGAAAGGGCCAGAGTAACATAGGGAGATTTCCAGCTGAGCTACAAGATCATATAATCAGGGATGTGGAAGACTTTCCGATCAGTCTGCAAGAGGCAAAGGAGTTGAGAATTAAACTCATGGAGGAGAGGAAGGTCTTTGTAAAATGCCAGGATGAAGCATTTACGCAGCACGAGTTCTCGCTCTGCGAACACTAATCGTATCATACTATACATATTCAGCTACATAATTGATACCTGACGATCGTTACATTTCTACAGAGAGGATCGCGAAATCGTAGATAAAGGTAAATTAAGCGTTTGCAATTCAATTTGGTTTTACAAGCTACACACGGAACAGCCCAGATTAACTGAAGTCAAATGAGGAAAATTAACTTCCCAATCCCAAATGCAATGAGCGCCGACAGCCATGCACTGGGTGACGAGGACTGTGCACCCGATTTTGTACCAGGAACGGGCAGAAAATGCGATGAATCGATCTTCTGTTGCTCTGCAGATTGCTAATGATAAGAGGCAGTCGATTTATCAAAGGATAATCTTCTCAGGTGGGGGGATGGAGTACCTTGAATGCGACGAGCCCAACTATTACTCCAAGAGCAAAGTAGATGAATGCTACTATGAGCCAAATCACACCCCATACTTCCATAACGTTGAACGTCAATGTATTGGATAACTTGATATATAAAACAAACCTTTTGAGGGGCAGCAGCCGCATATATGCGCGAACGCAGATGCATCGGAGGAATTGGTTTTCCGTGCTATTGTATCATCTGATTGCCCTGTGAGAGGAAGGTATAAAGGGACACTAGGTACGAACCGATGACATCCCAGAGGACATACATGCAGGACATGACGCCGATGAACAGTACCTGTGGAATTCATATACATGTAAGGAGGAGCGATAGCGACCTTTGAGCAAAAATGTTCGTACTAAGTACCGAAGGGCGACCCCACCCCCAACGAACCAGAAAAGGACAATGAGGCCGGACATACCGAATATCAAAGCCCAGGTTCTGTCAGATGCGACAACGTAAATAACCCATGGACAAGGGTCTGGAGTGTTTTACGGCTTACAATATATTTCGTCGTGCCCAATAGAGGGTGATAATGAAAAAGCCGGCAAGTACGAGAGAGGCGATTTTACTAGCGTTGGTGTTAAACCCACATGTGATAAGAGCTGCCCCAATGAACGAGGAACCGAGATAGCCCGCCGGGAGTGTTAGCCATTGTATGCCACCAGACATTTGTGTGGACCCTCCTTCGTCAGCTGTCCATCGTCGAAGAGTAAGCTTAAGGGAGCATTACGAGGCGTAGAATGGACGTACGATCGAGTTCGATGGAGTATATGTGTGCACATGTAAGGACGCCGATTAAGGCGTGGCTCATCTGTTAGAATCATTAGAATTTGGGGTTACTAGAGAGACGAGGGTTGTGTACTTCATGAAACCCAACAGTCAGGAGCCTATGAGAAACATAAGATACGCATAAGGAGTGGATAATCACTTGATAATCACTTGAATGGGTATACTATGCGCAGCACGCTCAGTGAAGTCTACGCGTCTTCTCCAAAATGGTAAACTCACTGATAACTTTGAGGTATGGTACATGCCTGTAGTATCCGCATAGTGAGCGGATCAAAATAACACACTGGAGTTAGTAAATTAACCATAATATTCCAATAACCAGAATATAGACTCCAGCGACGATGAGGGTAACTTTCTGGGTTTCGTTGGGCGTGACTTGGGTCTTGAAGTCTCGAGCATAGATAATAAAAGGCGGTTCAACGAGCTCTCCGTTGAGGATGGGCATCACAGCGTCGCCCAAGGTCGTGGGAGGAGATAAAGAGTAGCGGGGCTAGAAGGTCAAAGGAAAAAGAAAGCGAATACCGCGGCAAAGAAGCCATGGTCGTCATTCCATTCAACCAAGTTCGCAGCTTGCCTGTTTTGGGTGTGGCTGTGCACGATTGACTATTTCCGATCTATCGGGTCCTATTTACCCGGGCCGACACCTGCCGACACTCTCCACACGGGATGGCGGACCCAGAAATTCTCTAACGCTGCTGCCAGTTTGCTAACACTAGTAGCAACGATGGTCAGTTAAAGTTGGAACGAAAATTTGAAAACCAGCCTGTATAGTATGCTAATATCGCAGATTCAGAAGCGAAGACTAGCTGAGTAATGATGAATAAAGTCCTACATTCATTGTAACAATTGCCAGTTGACACACCAATGATTTGAAAGATACATCTTGGATACACCACCATCAAATAATACAGGAGGTCCTAAAAGTTTATAGATGATATGTACAGTTGGAAGAAACGTAAACAACCTTGAAGAAATCTATGGGAGCAAGAATTATATAACAAGAAAAGAAAAACAACAGTCACTGATGTACTCTCCAAGTATCAAGATCTTCAACGACCCCGTTGATTCCCAGCTTTTCCAATCTAGGACACCCTCTGAATATAGCGCTCACAAAATTCAGCCTCTCCTCTAGTTCTGTCGGCCCATCCTTGGAGGGCGAACGCATATCTACCTCCCTTAAACTTGGGAACAGTCCCATCCATTTTGGCAGATGTGTAATTACCTCCGTAGGGAGGCGATACTGCCAGATGCATATTTCCAATCGCGAGATGTGGCGCACGACTGCAGTGGGCCCTGTGTCTTGGCCAACATCAAAAAACATCCAATCATCTGAGCTGGACTCGAAAGAAAGGTCGAGGCCCAGTAGAACTGGGGGACCTGGATATCTGCTGGTGGTATATTGAGCATGCACCAAACGAGAGGCAATGGGCATCAGAGTATTATTCAACATCCCAAAGTCAAAGTAGCGCCCATAATGAACGCGTATAATTATAGTGACCGATTTGAGTGAAGGAATTGCATTAGCCGAGTTTAGAAGATGGTTGAGGTACACCGGAGGGGCTGATAGATGTGTAAGATTCTGCAAGAATGTGCTAGCCAGCTGGTGTGACATCGAACAGGGATCAGGGAGGCTTCGACCGAGATGTAGAGTCTCAATGCTGGTATGTCGCCCGAGGAAGTCAGCCAGTGGAGGGAACTGTAAAGAACACATATCAATGGAAAGAGACCGGAGGAGTGGCAGAGTAATAGCAGGAAGGATGATGGCCCAGGCGTCACTGTCTATATCCAAGTGCTTCAGGGATAATGATGAGATTCTGGAAGTATTGAGCATCCGAATTGACCAAGGGCACATTTTTGCCTCTAGCAGCATGGCAGAATGCAAATTAAATGTCTCGAGGGTCCCAAAGTACTTTGCCCTTCCAGATCTGCGGGGAGAAGTCGTTCCCAAACCAAGAAGTCCGGTAATACTAGACATCCAAAAGCACGCGAGGAAGTCGCCACAAAGGCGCCACAGCGAAGGAGACCCACGAGTTTGAACTGCTACCGTCAATTCCCTTGCCGTTGAACGAGCAGTCCATCCCGAAGAGCACACAGTCAACGTCTTACACCCCTTCGTAACGACTTTATCAAACAGTTCAAGCAACTCCCGCGCCCAATCTACCTTCTCCACTTTCTCCAACACACCAGCATCGCATATCCGAGCTTCCGAAATTACTCCCCACCTTACTGGAATGGTATCCTCACGCTCCCGTGGATTAAAGCTCCTCATGTTAGAAAAATCTAAATGTGCCTCCCGAAGGACACCAAGCTTGTCTACGAGCCCAGCCAACCCGCGGACATTCCTTAGGACGACGGCATCAGGCCAGTAGAAGTTGAATGTACAGCATATGCAGTTAAGTCCAGGGCGGAAGAGCGCGGCGGAGAGTGCGTTAACAACTTCTTTGGAACGTTCTTCAGAGAGCACAAGTTCACCTGTGAATGGATGAAGTCCTTTTCTTGCGAGGTAGAGAGGTAGTGCAAGGTGGTGTAGGCGCCGTGAGAGTTGTGAGAGTACAAAAACCTCGTCCTCGAGCTGCTCTAAGACAGAGAGAAGGATTTCATTCGGAAGATCTAGGAGTCCCGAGCGTGGATTCGATTTGCGGGTGTTAAGATGCTCTTGGATTTGGTCGTCCACATAGAACTGCTTAGAGGGAGATTTAGACTCCTCCTTGGAAGTTACAGTGGAGGCAATTATTAGTAGCTCGCGCTTGAAGTTGTCATCGATGGCAATAATAGGTGTACTATTTGAAATTTCGGGGTGGAGAGCATTCTGTGGAAGAACGAGGTGTGGGTAAGCGATCAATCTTGCTTCGTAACACACTGAACAAATCTGGAGCCTACCATGTCTAAACTGGTCACCAATACAATCAATCGTCGTGAAGAACAGTGAGAAGGTGTATGGGATAGCCCATAGCCAAAAAACGTGTTGAATTGCAGTCATCAAAATGAAGGGCCCTGGAACTTGTTGCTATTCATTTCTGTCACATCACGAAGCAAGGCCCGAGGTGTTGGTTGGTATATATATACAGCCAAGTGCATAGATTTCGGAACGAAGGTGTAAACAAGGAATATTACAATATGGAGACAATGAGGAAGGATGAAGAAAGTGTTGTGTACATATACCCAGCTAGTCCCACAAATGCGCCGCAAATTGGAATGCTCGTAACAACCACCCACCAACCCTGAATTATAACCACTACACACACAGCAAGGTGCCTAACAACACTTTCCACCCTGATTGGCGTTGGAATCTACGCTGTGGCCCACACTGATGCTCTCTTTGGGAGGCTCAATGTTTGTTGTCGAAGACTCCAGCGATTTGCTCGACACGATGCGGTAGATATCTGAAGTTCAAGATAAGACGAGCTAATTTTGGATATATGCAAGGCGAACATACCAGTGAGAATGGTCTGGAAGGCTGACTCGACATTAGAGGCGTCCAGCGCCGATGTCTCGATGAATGAGAGCCCATTCTCAGCTGCAACACGCCAAGACTACATCAGTTACAAGTTCCATAACAGAAATAGCCGGAACGCACTCGAAAATGTCTTTGCTTCGTCGGTTGGCACAGCACGCAGGTGCTTCAAATCGCTCTTATTACCAACCAGCATGATGACAATATTCGAGTCAGCGTGGTCCCTTAACTCTTTCAACCACCGCGTAACGTTGACGTAGGTTGCATGCTTTGCAATATCGTACACGAGAAGTGCGCCGACTGCACCGCGGTAGTACCTGAAAATGTAGTGCTAATCAACAATCATCTCCAGCCTGGATAAAATAAGGCTCAACTGACGCCGATGTGATTGCCCGGTAACGCTCTTGGCCAGCTGTGAGGGAAGAGAAATAGATTAGTAAAATGTAACACAGAGAACGCCAGCGCAATGAACCAGGCGACTGCTGAACCAACAGCCGAATCCCAAAATCTAAGAATATAGCTCACCTGTATCCCAAATTTGGGCTTTCACAGTCTTTCCATCGACGTTGATTGATCTCGTTGCAAATTCGACGCCAATTGTTGACTTGGACTCCAGGTTGAATTCATTACGTGTGAAACGCGAGAGCACTACAATCGAGTTGATGACCACGCCTTGAGCCAAATCATAGGACAACTTACAGTTGCTAAAAAACAAAGATATTAGCTGACTTATCTCAGAGATAAAGCAAAGAAAACGCACGATTTTCCGACACCGGAGTCACCAATGAGGACAACCTGCGTTATGACACCATATTAACGATATCCACGCAAGACATACCAAAGCGGAACTACCTTGAAGAGATAGTCGTAGTTGCTTCCTTCAGCCATTTTTACTAGTTGTGGGTTGGGAGGTTTGTATCTGGGATGGCGGGGGATATGCTGGTTGCGGTGTTTCGTTTCAAACCTCTGATGAGGCGGGGGGTGCGGAGTTTGAAATCCTCTGTTAGTCCGCCGGGGGTACATGTTCGTTCCTCCTCCTCAAACACTTTCTTTAAAACGCAAAAACGTTATCAGTGTTACAGCACTGCTACTACGTGGCTATGTACTCTGGGGCGCAGTACTTCTAGCCCTCCATGGAGCCGTAGTCTGCCTATATCCATGGGACCTCAACATATATTTCAAGTTGCCAGCTGTCGAGTCACCGCACTGAGCACTTTTGCTAAGGATCTTTAAATGGGCAGTTGCTGCGGCTGCGGATCATGAATATGTGATCGTCAAGACGCGTCAATCGCTGCTCGTTTAATTGCCTCTTGGACGTGTCGTGATGACTGTCGTTGTGGTTGGTCCTTGCGGGCCATCCGGGCCGTAATCTTAAAATCCGCGCACGGTGGACCATATGATATAATACCAGCCTCCTCGAACTTCGCAGTGGTTCCTACCAATTGACGACTAAACCATTCTCTGAAGCTCTAACAATGACCCAACGCGTCTGTCAAATAATCAAAGTCAGTTGCCATTTGTTCGATGTCGGCTATGCTGTCCGTCATAGTATCCTGACAGTTCTGCCCAGCTTAAACCCAGCGCTGTAACAGAATATAAAGAAATACATGCTGCTGTCTGGCCAGGTGTCCTTGCAGCGTTGGAGCGTGCGCACATCACGGATTACTCGATTCATCACTATGCACCATTGCAACTCCTGATTGCAAACTTCAAGTATACGGGAGAGGATTACGATGGGGATATGAAAAGGGTTGCTGAGGATCCTGAGACGCAGCGGTGGTGGAAGGTCACAGATGGGATGCAGGAAAGCTTTGAAAAGGGTGCCGAGGGAAGTGGGAAGGAGACACCCTGGTGGACGGTGAGCCCTAAGTTCTCCTATGGATGAAAGCACATCATATCTGATACCTACACGCCAGGAACTTGAAGAAGTGTTTAGGTTCGGAGGAAAAGCCTAGTACACTAATTGTCACCGAGTTTAAACATATATGACTGGAGGGCTAGAAATGGTTCCCATCGAGTTATAACAGTAGGCACTGCGTCCGCCAGACCATCATGTTCGATCTTGCTTTTCGCCGAAAAAGAATAAAACATCAAGCGAGCTTGCTCTTGTAACTGTTCGCTTCACTCATGTTTATGAACACAGTTTATGGGTGGCTCGAAAGGACTACTGCATTCTCCACGGGGACGCAGAATTGAAGGATCACCAATCCATCGCATTATCGAGTGATATCCACCAACCTCCCCAATCTCTCATGATCGCCAACTTAAACTCAGACATAACTATGATTCGGCCTAAAACTTTATCCCCCCATATGGCGACTGATACTTTGGTTCTTTTCCAGGGTCCGTACCGTGTTTCTAGTGTCTCCTCTCGAACTAGTGTTCACATTGGTCAAACAAAGTTTCGCTCCATCTTGAAGTTGTTCCACGGACTTCAACGAAACTGGAACAGGCTCTTGAAAGTCTCTTCTCACTCACTCGTTACTAGTTGCCGAGGACGTCTGCCGTCGGTAGATGTGCATTGTCATTGTACACCATTCATATTCCACACCATCGCACAACGCGTGGTCAGATACATATAGTGAGTTTTTTTTACAGACTTTCCCACCGCTGGTCCTGATTGACTTATTGCACACGTGGAACGAGCGCTCGTGCTCATGTCCACTATCTACTATATCGACACCTCATACCTGATCGAATAATCACCTTTCTGCCAATAATCGAGCTAAGGATCATTGGTGTCAGATAATCACGGGTCGAACACCCGCACTCGAGGCTGTCTTTACGTTCCCCATGCACGTACAAGATGTTGGGATTATCGACACCTTCCTGGACTATCTCCTCACCTTGGCCAAGTATCCCAAGGTCCTATGTCCACTCATCACCTTCGCTGATAGCACGAGATTAGGACACCAGAAGATTTTCATACCTTTTTCATCGATCTTGGCCTTCGTCTCTTGCTGACAGGGATGTGTTGTGTTGGTAGAGGGTAGGTAAGGGGTTAAGGAGCCAAAAGCTTGGTTCGTTCGTTATTGACACAATAAGCTGCATCTACGTCCCAACCTAAATTATCTTCATCAACACCCACATCCCTTGCCTATTGCCCATGATACACCTAGTGGTTATCTCGAAACATCTCCTGCGATCCATAAAAGCCCACGAGACGCACTGTAAGCGTCAAGTCCACGGGTGGCACGTCCCACCGTCCGTGCAAGCCCTTTGTCAACACCTACGCGCCATGCAGTCTAACCCCCTTCTGTGGCCCTCGCCATCACACATTAGCTCTACATTTGCTCACTCTTTGTCTCCTGCAATTGGTGGGCACCCTGAAGCTCTAGCCTTCACATTATATCGCACGTTTCACAATGCTTGCTTCGGGACTCATCTTCAAGTTACCGGGTTTCTTAACGTCAATATCTGGCTTTAAATCAATAGCATCGAGGTTTTTAATAACCCCATTGCACCCGAAGGACTTGAGTTGGCATTGGGCTGAGGAAGTGTGTACTTGAGAACCGTTTAACTTCCATCTTATCTTATCTTATCTCCTTCAAACAGATACTTTTCAAGACTTTTCAATGACGTTTTTCGAAATATCCTTTAGAGTCAAACCATATTGGTGGCCTCTAGTTTCTCTTCTTGTTAGCGTGTATCCCTCTGAATTGGATGCAGAGTGTTCTGCATGGTGTCGTGGGAAATTTTACAGTTTCACAGCTTAATGATGGTCTATTCGTCTATCTTTGGCTGCACCCTACGCACAGCAGACTGGCGGCAACTTTGGTTCATCCAACACCACATCCACGCCGAATCTATCACGATTTGTCGTCCCGGTGCCCATGCCATGGCGAAACTCTCACCGCTTTTTACTCCAATGATCCACCATACTCAGTTACCACGTTTCGATCAGTGCTGGGTGGAGTCGATCATACTGTGCACTTCTTAGGTTCTGATACTTCGATGGTTCAAGTATGGTGATAACTGGTAGAACTTTTAGGGCTCACCAAGAATTTCTCATGGGGTTCAATCAAAGCCTAACACGGCCGGTTTCATTTGTCCTTACGAGCAGTTCATTCGAGCACATACGGTGATACACGCGGAAGTCAACCACTTTTGCACCCCACTTCGAAGCCAGGTGCCATGGAAACAGTATCGTGCTCCAACTTTTGGTCGGCGCATTGTTGAGCCTCTTTAGGATGCGGTGACACTATTGTTTACCTCACCCTTTGTTTGCCAAACAAAGGCGTCAAAAATCACCCTTATTTAATCCTTTTCCCTGGGAGTCTTCTTGGCTTTTGAGATTGGGGTTGTAGCTTTAACGTGCGTGGCTAAAACAAATCGCGAACGTCTTGAATGTATGGATTAATTTCGCTCTGAGAATGATGAATCGGGAATTGATTCACTTAATCTTAGA